>CAUYRT010050911.1:0-11198 GCA_963574885.1 Lepilemur ruficaudatus | reverse complement strand
AGGCCGAGGCGGGTGGATCGCTCAAGGTCAGGAGTTCAAAACCAGCCTGAGCAAGAGCGAGACCCCGTCTCTACTAAAAATAGAAAGAAATTAATTGGCCAATGGAAAATATATAGAAAAAATTAGCCGGGCATGGTGGTGCATGCCTGTAGTCCCAGCTACTTGGGAGGATGAGGCAGTAACATTGCTTGAACCCGGGAGTTTGACGTTGCTGTGAGCTAGGCTGATGCCACGGCACTCTAGCCCAGGCAACACAGTGAGACTCTATCTCAAAAAATAAAATAAAATAAAATAAAATAGTTAAAGCAAAAAAAAAGTACTCTGGCTTACAAAAAAAAAAAAGATTCTTAACAAAGTATCATTTTAAAGATGCTTAGACTAATTTAATTAAGACTATTAGAAATATCAATTGTAAACATGTAAGTGAGGGATTCTTAAGTATTAAAAAAGTTTCTTTCACTAAGAAAAGTATGTTATTTTTTTCATAAAAATAAATCACCTATCGATTTAAAAGTATGAAAATAATAGTTAGCCTTTGAGCTTGTTGAACATAAGGTGCAAGGATCCTGGTAGAACTCACAGCTGTTCGAAGATACAAATCCTATGTTCAGGGAAATGGGCAAATAAAGAGACCAGGTGAGAACATGAGCTCAGACATGTTACGAGCTAGGACACTCACTGTCTGCGGGCTGACACAAGGAAGGAGGCTGACAGCACTTTCCCTGGGTGGAGACAGGCAGCATTCATCACATCGGCTAGTCCTCTTCTGTCCCTTCATTGTAGGAATGCACCAAACATTCGTTAAATAGTAAGTTGACTGTGAGAATTTCCTTAAGGTCACATGGTTCTAAACCTGTGTGTTGCATACAAGAGAGCCGAAGTTCAGGGAGTAACTTCTCCAAGGTCCTGTCTTGGTAGAACTAGCCTCTGCTTCTCCTGATCGTATACTTTATCCCCTTAGAAACGCAGCGTTGTCACATAGTGGATCCTCTGTATATTTAAAACGTATGGTTATGTGGTTCTAGCTATTTTTGAGAAAGGAAGGAGAGAAGAGATGTGTAGTTTGAGTGGGAGACACGTGCATCTAACAGTGTCAAGTCATCTGCAAAATACAGAGCTTTCCAGGCATCTACCTTCCAGGCAGAATCAGTCACCTTTACTTCTCTGCTGTCACTGGCAGAGTATCCAGCTCTGTCCAGATACTGCTTGATTTTAAAATGAGACCACAGAATGTCCTTTATAGAGATATAACAGAAATATCCCAGAGAACGCATTCATTAGTTTCTGCATCACACAAATATGTTTTGTGTGCTTACTAAACATGACCAGTCATCAGGGAAATGCAAATTGAAATCACGAGGTATGCCTCACACCCGTTAAGAATGAAAATACCAAATATTGCCAAGGATGTGGCGCAACTGGATAGCTCATGCCCGGCTGGTGGGAGTGTGAAGTGGTACAGCCACTATGAACAACTGTCTGGCGGCTCTGTATAAAGTTAACTCCATGTGCAGCACACATGCTAGCAATTCCCAAGAACTGTGAAAAACCTATGTCCACAAAAAGACTGGCATGAGAGTGTGCTTGGTAGTTTCATTCATCACAGCCCCAAACTAGAAATAACTCACTTGGCCATCAACAAGAAAAAACACACATATTGTAGTTAAATCACACGATGGAGTTCTAGACAGCCGTGAAGAGAAGTCAGCTATAGCTGTGAGCACAGCAAGGCGAATCTCACGAATATCACGTTGAGCTAAAGAAGCCAGATACAAAAAGAATATATACTGTCCAACTTCATGCACATAAAGGTCAAACAGGGATTAAAAAGCTGACCAAAGGAACAATTGACCAACATATATGAGTGTCATGGACCTTTATGTGCCTAGTCACAAATTTGGAAAATAAAAAGCAAAAATGGCTAGGAATATGATGAAGAAAATGGGCAAAGCTCTAATTATTGTGTGAGATCAACATATCTCTTAATAGGCAAATTAGCCAGACAAAAACCGTAATTAAGACCACGGAGGACTGGACTAACATAATTAACATGCTTTATGTAATAAACATACAGTACATGGAAAACCTTCTTACCCCCAAAGCTGAAATCATGCAGGTCACAATCAATGGGCAGTACAATGAAGTCAGAAATGAATAATGAACTCAAGTTAGCAGAAAGAAAGAAAAATCCAGGCACTAGGAAATTTTAAAATATACTCCTAACTTACTCTTGGGTTAAGGAAGAAATTTTAAAAA
The DNA here is from genome assembly GCA_963574885.1 of Lepilemur ruficaudatus. Taxonomy (NCBI): domain Eukaryota; kingdom Metazoa; phylum Chordata; class Mammalia; order Primates; family Lepilemuridae; genus Lepilemur; species Lepilemur ruficaudatus. The sequence continues at coordinate 8,942 of CAUYRT010050911.1, read as the reverse complement.
TGCAATTTAAACTATTTACAAAGGAACAACAATGAGTGCTTTACATATCAAAATCCAGCCAGAGCAGCTCCCAGAGGAATTTTTATTTTTGGGGTCTCAAATTCAATTGGTTGAAAACAATAAACATTTTAAATAAGCCAACAAATAATCTAGAAAAAGAATAACAAAATAAAGCAAAGGAAATAGAAAGGAGGAACTGCTAAAGCTGCAAGTGAAAGTTAATGAATGGAGAAGAAAAAGAGGAGACGGTCAATACAAGTTTAAACAGAATGTAAATATTTGGCCACTTCGATTAAGAAAACAATGAAAAGAAGGCACTGCAAAACAGCAGTAGAAATAAAAAGGGAAGCATAAATACAGGTAGTGAAGAAATTATAAAACTATTTAAAATATAATTGCACTAGGTTGAGGGATGTCCGCCTAAAATTCATGTCCACCTCTAAACTATGAGTGTGACTTTATTTTAGAAATAGGGTCTTTGCAGATGGAATCAAGGCAAGGTGAGGTTATACTGGATTTGAGTGGCCCTAAATCCAATGTGACTGGTGTCCTTAAAAGGAAAAATGTGGGGCTACACACACAGAGCGCCAAGTGAAGACGGATACAGAGGTAGGAGTGATGTGTCTACAAGCCAAGGAACACCCAGGATTGCCCCATAGCACCAGAAGCTAGAAGTATGGAACAGATTCTCCTTCAGAGCTTCCAAGGCAGCTCTGATTTCGACTTCTAGCCTCCAGAACTGTGATAGAATGAATTTCTGTTGTTTTAAGCCCCTCAGTTGATGGTAGTATTTTTATGGCAGTCCTAGGAAACTAATACACTATGTAAAGTTTTATGTCAATAAGTTGGAAAATCTAGATGAAATGTGTCATCACCTGGGAAGACTGACTCACAAAAAGTAAAAAGCTTGAAATGGTGATCAAGTGTCAGCCTCCCCAAAAAGATGGAGCCTGCATGGTTTTATGGGTAGAATCTAGCTAATCGGCAAAGCGTAGATGATTCCTAGGAGACACACACGGAGACAATGGAATGCTTCAGATTCTTTCTCCAAAGCTAACATAACCTGCCATTAAGAGAAGACGAGGAGGACACACAGAAATAAACTTGAAGGAAGTTCTGATGTATACACATAGGTAGTGAATTTCTAAGCAAAATATTAGTAAATTCCGCCATGCCATGGGTTAATGGAACAGGACGCACGGCACGCCTGGGTGTGTGAGGGGATGGCAACGTGAAGGGATCTGGTCGTGGAGTTGAAGGAAGAGAAACCACCATCATTTCAATAGGTTTTGCTAAAAAAGCATTTGATAAAATTCAGCATGCTGTCTGATGGGAGCAAACACACGAATAAGGACAAGAAAGCTTAGTAATTTGGAAATACAGGAAAGCTGACTTACCCAGATAAAAAGCATCTACTAAACAACTATTAAGGTGAAGATGGAAATAAGAAAAGGATGCCTGCTGTTGCTGCTACACTCAGCGTTTATTCCGGAGGAATAGTCAGTGCAAGGAAAAGACACCAGGCGGAAGTTTTCTCTGCAAATACCAACTGTGAGGCTGTCAGAATTAATAAGAGCGTTCTGCATGACAGGTGGATTCTAGACCAACCTTACAGCTTTGCTATCCAGCGGTAATTACTGATTAGAAAAATCATTAAAAAGCTCCATTAGTTAGAGCCACAGACTCATAAAGTATCTAAGAATAGAGCCAAAAAGTGTGTAAGACTCATGTGAAGAATGAACAATAATGGAAAAGGAAAAGAAGATTTAAATCTATGGTGAGAAATACCAAGAAACATGAAAGCCCAAACCTTCCACCGCCCTCAACATACCTTATGAGGAAGGAAGACCGCATATTTGAAATTAGGCTTTTTCTGGAAACAACAGTAATTACCATTTATTAAATGCCTACTATGTGCCAAATGCTCTAAAATTTTATTTCAACTAAACTCTCGTACACTGCTGTTTTCTCATGTGTAATATGGGGATGGTAAGCCCGTCCTAAGGAACGGCGAGATTTAAAAGGGCAAATACATTAAAACAACAGCTCTTTTTATACGGTGCCTGCTACATAGTAAGAGCCCAAGGAAATCACGGGGAAAAGAATTCTTACTGTAACCTTGACCTTGTCAAGGAGGAATTTTTATAAATTAGTAAATTGAGTCAACTGTGGAGCTCATGTTTGAAGATTGTTTCATCTGATTTCTTTTCCCTTTTATTTATTTTTATGTATTTATTTTTATTTCAGCATGTTATGGGGGTACAAGTGTTAAGGTTATGTATATTGCCCTTGCCTCCCCCTCCACCTGTTTCATCTGATTTTTAAACTTGATTTTGTCCCTCCCTATATCATGCAGCCCTTCAAGGTGTGTGCTGCTACAGTCATAGGAGATTGTGGCTTACGGAAGGAAGAAAACACAGTCTGAGTCTGGTTCTGAATATCGAAGCACCAGGATTAGCAGAACTCCCTGATCCAGCCCTTAGCTCCTCCTCTGCCCATAGAGGCAGCTGATGGTCAGTCTCTGGCAAAGGCAATTGAATTAGCCTGCAGATCAAGACAGTCCTTTGCAAGGCTGGTAAAAAAGAAAAAAAAAAAAAAGCAATTTGTCCCCTGGCCCCCGACGGAACCAGCAGTTCCGTAGCCTAAATCGGCCCAATTCCTCCCTGAAGTCTTTTCCTCTAGAGCCACACCCACTGCTGAGGTAGTGCTGGTTGAAGACCCTCTTGGGCCAAAGACCAGTTTCTGCACCCAGGGGTTCTGATCTGCAGATTACTTTTGTGTTTTGGTCCCATCCCAAATAGCTTTTCTTTGTAGCACTAGCACAGCTCGCATTTTACAATTCTGTGAGCCTTTATTTGCGTTTTGTTTGCGTTCTCTCCTGTACCCCACGCGCAGGCAGGACCTTGGTCCGGTTTGCTTTCTGTTACTGCTCAGTCCTGTGAAGGGCTCAGCCCGTGTGGCCACGCACAGCTCCTGGGTTCTTGGAGACAGATGCTGGTGCAGCCCAGGAAGCCTGAGGTTAAGGGCTCCCCTGGAGGCACCCCACTTCCACAGGCACTCCTTACGCAAAGCAAGCATCGCAGAGCGCTCCAGGGAGACAGAACATTCCAGTGATCTGGAGCGGGGATGGCAGGCTGAGCGCCGGGCCAAATTTAAATCTGCCTAAAGCAAGGTGAGGTGCAGACTGAGCCTCAGGCCATCCTGAAGGATGCTGGTGACAGGCCTCACTGTCATTCCCTATTCATGCAAGCATGAGCCATGGCTAAATCTTAAAAAAAAAAAAAAAAAAAAAAAATTATTGCTGCAAAATATATATAGCACAAAATTTACTATTCTAACCATTTTTAAGTGTATAGTTCAGCAGCATTAAGCACATTCACACTGTTGTGTAACCGTCACCACCGTCCCTCTCCAGAACTCTCCCTCTTCCCAAACCGAGAACCTTTTTTTCCCCACCTCTCCAACTTTATTTCTTCCTTTTTCTTTCAGAATATTACAGGGGTACAAATGCTTTGGTCACATAAATTGCCTCTGCACCTCCCGAGTCAGAGCTGCACGCAGGCCCATCCCCCAGACTGCGCGCACTGCACCCACTGGGTATGAATTTGCACGTCCCCGCCCCCCGCCGCCCATTCCATATGTGCACGTAAGCGCTGATCAGTTAGGACCAATTTAATGGTGAGCACATGTGGTGCCAAACTGAGGACGTTTCACACCATTTCTCCTGCCTTGAGTGCCTGTATTTTCACCAGTAAGAGCTCACTTTTCACATTCATCCTGGTGAGTAAGTCGCTGGTGTTCGCTGTGAGTGTCCGTTTTTGACACTCAGGCTGCTGAGGCCCAAATCCCCCGTGCTGGTGGGCTGTGTCTGGCTGGAGAAGTGGCTGCCCCACATGGGGCCCAGGAGCTGTGCTCTGCACGACACCCTCGGGGGTGAAAGCTGAGACTGGCTGTCAGGGCTCAGGAGCAGGTGGATTACATCAAATGCAGCAGTAAAGTCAATCACGGATGCTGCAGCAACCAGCACAAAGCACTGGCCTGGCTGCTTGGTGAGTGCTCGGTAAATATCTGCTGGGGACAGAATAAAGAATGAATAAACCCACTCTGAATGCCAGAGAGGACAAGTTGTCTTCCACACCCTGGCTTTCATCCGTCACATTCTTGAAAATCTGACACTTGTGCTTTCTGGGTGTCTGTTCCAAGAACGTAGCTGTTAGCGCTCCCAGCACTGACAAGAACGGCTGTTCTAAACTGGACGTTGCCAAGCGGGGTCCTGAAGTCCTGCTCTCTTGGAATTCTCACACAGAGTCCCTGTTCCTCTCTGCTTCCTTCCCCAGCTCGCGCCACCTGGGCAGTGCTCAGACTCCCATCTGGGTGAACAGCTGGGGGCATACCTTGTTCTCCTGCATCGACACCCAGTGAGACTTGCCAGAATGTGCGTTCTGATGGGGCAGAATAGAGGCTCTTCCCTATTCTCTACCCCCCAGATATGGTCAGAGCCCCACCGTGTGGGTGGGGCGAGGGGATGCCAAGAACTGGTGTGTGTTTTCACACTGGGGATGAGTGTGGGAGTGTGGATGGGCGGGTGGGTTTATGGCTGAAGGATGGGAACAACCTCACCTTCGACCCCAGGGGATCAGTGGCTGAAAGGGACCTTAAAAGTCACCAGGGTGGGCCTGGCACAGTGGCTCACTCCTGTAATCCCAGTGCTTTGGGAAGCTGAGGTGGCAGGATCCCTTGAGCCCAAGAGTTCGAGGCTGCAGTGAGCTACCTTTGCACCACTGCACTCCAGCCTGGGCAACAGAGTGAGACCCATTTCTTAAAAAAAACAGAAAAAGTCTACGGCCATACCAGACTGAATGCGCCCGATCTGGTCTGATCTCAGAAAAAAACAGAAAAAAAGATCACCAACTTGAGTGTCTTCGCTGGGCAGATGGAGAGACTGGGCCAGGAGGAACTAAGTGACAGGCAGGGAGGGACAGGCAGGCTCCTGGAGGGACACACACCTGAGAGCGGCAGAGCCCAAGCAAACTTCATTTCCACATCCCTCCAACTGGGAATGTTGAGTGTGATCATTTATCATATATTTAAAAATAACTATTAAAAGAGTGGAACTGGAATGTTCCCAACACAAAGAAATGGTAAATTGATAAATGCTTGAGGTGATGGATACCAGTTATCCTGATTTGATCATTATACATTGTACACCTGTATCAAAACATCAGTGTACCCCGTAAATATTTATATACCTATTATGTACCCATAATAATTTAAAACAAAAATAAATTTTTTAAAGAGACCTAAGTAGAATGTAATCTTTACTGCAGGCACTCACACAGGACATTAGAAGTGGGAAGGGACTGGGAAATTCACGAGAATAGGGTTGGTCTAGGGCAGGGGTAGGAAAGCGGTTGACAAGGGACACTGCATCCAGCGGATCAGCGCTTGTGCCCACTGTTCTGGATGTGCAGCCTGAGCTCTCCCGCCCGTGGCTTCCCTCACGGGGCCTGCAGGTTCTGGGACGGTTCCGAGTCCCCCGCCAAGTCCTCCCTGTGCGATGATCCAACAGGGCCGATGACTAGTCCTCCGGGGTTAGACTTCCTGGGTGGGATGGGCATGCATCGTCCCCGGAGTGGGAGTGAAGCGGGCAATGGACTCAACGCTCCAGGGCACTTCAGGATTTTTTAGAAAATGGATTTTGATGTGAATTACCTTGAGATTTGCCTTGTCTTTCATGCTTGCCCCTTTTGGGCCACAGTTGTCCCTGGATTTGCTTGTACACACCGTGGCGGGCCCTGAGCAATTCAGATTAATCGGTCTGGTTGTCTACCTCCCCATCCTCAAATAATCAGCTCCAGTCTTCCCTCCTCTGACTCAAGCTGGGAGAGGGCTGCGGGAGACAGAGACGGAGGGAGGGAGAGAGAACGAAGGGCTGTTTGGAACTGGGTTATCTTGGCCGATCTCATTAAAATTGAGTTGAATGTTAACATTAATTTCTGGCATGGAAGTAGTTATATGAATGTAGGATATTAAATTAATGGCTACTAATAACTTTTTTGCTTACTCTGAAAGGTAGAAACAAGCCGGCGAGACCGTTTGGCCATGCTGGTATTATAGCTCTCTTGCGGGCAACGTTGCAGTTTAATCAGATGAACCAACTAGGCCACCTGATCCACTTTTTTATTTTTCCCTTTTTGAAAAGTAAAAGCTGGAGAAAGGAGCTGGCTAAGTCCAAGGCTGTTTAGATTGCGTGTGGTTTTCTGGAAAACATCTTCATTGTTCGGGATGAAAAGTTGAAGTTTTATTTTTATGCATCTCCGTTTTTAGCTGCAGATCAATGTTGCTTGCTCATGGTGGAAGCCCCTTTGTACAAAACATCCCTTACTGCATTTGTCCCTTGAGCATAACATGTGCCAAATGATCGTTTCTCATAGGCTGGTTGACTTTCTGGAGAGAGGAAACATCTTGATAACTCACTGAGGCGTGTTGGGTCAAGAGAGTGTGTCCCGCTGTGGGGGGGCATCCTGAGGGGCGGGGCATCCTTAGGGGCGGGGCATCCTGAGGGCCTCCAGGCCCACCTGCTCCGCCTTGCTCATCACAGCCCATTACCCAACTGGGCGCACTTGGCTGCTGTTTTCTCAGAGACACTTACGCAGGGGTATTTTGTAACGACGTCAGTTCTTTTCCTGTCTGACCTGGAAGATTAGGGTGACTCAATGCTGGCTGGTCAACCTTAAAGATTAAATCGAGGACATCAGCTTAATGATTTTAACAGCTAGTGTAAAGGATTTTCCAAGTAAGAGAATCATGATATGAAACAGGGCTGGAAATTTTATTCAACCTTAAAGAGAAAGTAGCATAGCTGAAAGCAAACTTTAAGATTGCATTTCTTAAAAAATAAACTTGAAGTTTAAATGGAAGAAATAACGGTACAAAAGTTTAATGGAGAATTGTTACACAGTAAACTTATAAAGTGCCTTCCTATGTGAATGAATATCCAATTGTATGTTGGAAACTGCAAGAACCATTATTATTCTATGATTATAATTATTTTCTCAGTTGTATTCCTTTAAGCATAACATTTATTTGCTCTAGTTCAGTGTTTTTCAAATGTTAATAATATGCTTAAGAATCTCCTGGAGCACTGGTTTATAATGCAGATTCCTGGCCACCTATTCGGACCTCAGTAGGTGTAGAGTGTCCCTGGGCCTGGGAATGAAATAAGCACTCTCAGTGATGCAACCAGGCGGTTGTGGAGAGGGGTCCCCTTAGCCAATACTTAACCACCCTCCAGCACTGACAGAAAATGAAGTAAAAATAAGAAAGCCTATGCCAGTTAAGCTTTATGAATATAGTTGCTGAGAAAAACAATCTCCTGAACTCCTATTACTCCAACTTCTAGCATCTGAGGGAGTCATACAGTTTCAAAAGAAGGGGAAAAAGCCCTAAAAAAGTAATTTCTTTGTAGTGCTTGCTATACTGTGTAGAAATATTTGGCAGTGCAGGTAGCAGAAAATAAAAATTTCTGCCTGGAATTTGCTGTGTGCCCTAGGATTCTGCATCTGGCCTGGAGCGCTTCACTGGCTAGGTCTGTGTCTCTGCTATCCCTCATCCCACTCAGGAGCATGTGGCGGCAGGGCTGCAGTGCTGGCCAGGTGGCACTGGGGACCTGCCTTGGCAACCTGGCTGCCTGGCCACTGAGCTACCTTGCTGTGCTGTACCTGGGTGCTAGGCTGTGCACCTGGGCCAGAGGAAAGGAACAGGGTGAACGTCAGCCTCCTTCTTGTCTTATAGAGTGTGATTTCCCTCAAATTTAGGATAGCCTTATCTTTCTCCATGAGGAAAATCAGGCCAGATGACTTTGTTTTAAAAATATTATGCATAGACTCCATGGATGAATAGAGAAGCTGTATTAGCAAGAAAATATTGACAAGAAAGATGCTCCTTTTCTTTTGTGATTTATTTCCCTGCTGCCATTTTGGAAATCACCCATCATTCGAAGCCTACAGAGGAGGCAGGAATGCTACGTAAGGTGACAAGTTCTGTCCTTAGCGGCCCTGCCTTCTGTATCACTTGTGTACCGGACTTGGATATCTCACGGGAGCCGAAAACTTGGTATGCACAAAACTGGCTGTACTATCAAAATCCCATTGGTTTTTTTTTTTTTTTTTTTGCAGAAATAGAATAAAATTTATCCTAAAATTTATATAGATCCTCAAGGGGCCCTGAATACCCAAAATAATTTTGAAAAATAAGAACAAAATAGGTGAACTCAAACTTCCTGATTTAAAAACATTACAAGGCCCCAGCGCGGGCTGGCGGAGCCCGGCGAGCCCAGCCAGGCGCTGGCGGCCCTGGAGGAAGCGGAGGCCGCGGGTCGGCTTGAGGCGCCGCAGGACGATGAGGACGAAGAGGAGGCGCTGCCGCACTCGGAGGCGGTGGACGTGTTCCAGGAAGGTCTCGCCATGGTGGTGCAGGACCCGCTACTCTGCGATCTGTTACTTTGGAGGAGGTCAATTCCCAATAGCACTAGAATATGGCCAAGCAATGACAGTCCGAGTGTGCAAGATGGATGGAGAAGTGATGCCTGTGGTTGTAGTGCAGAACGCCACGGTCCTGGACTTGAAGAAGGCCATCCAGAGATACGTGCAGCTCAAGCAGGAGCGTGAAGGGGGCATTCAGCACATCAGCTGGTCTTACGTGTGGAGGACATACCATCTGACCTCTGCAGGAGAGAAGCTCACAGAGGACAGGAAGAAGCTCCGAGATTACGGTATCCGGAATCGGGATGAGGTTTCCTCCATCAAAAAACTGAGGCAAAAATAAACCTCCAGATGAGGACAACTCTATTCACTGGTGGTCGAGCTCCTTCCCAGAAGGATGGTGCCCTCCAGTCATTGTCCCTCTTTCACAGAAAGGATGTTGAGGTGGCCTCAGCCCCG
>CAUYRT010050910.1:0-71414 GCA_963574885.1 Lepilemur ruficaudatus | reverse complement strand
GATTACAAACACTTAGCATCCTAGGGTTATTCACACACGACTACATGAAAATGGTTTACCTCCTATTTCCTTCTGAAAAGTCCCAGGAAGTTACTACCTCCAATTCTAATGCTGCCCACCACTAGGGCTCAGCGGGAGGAGCCCTGACTCATCAAGTTCAATGTGTCCAGTCCCAGGCTCGCTGAGGAAACGCATACACTTTGTCACACATGTAAAGCACGAAAAGAGGTCTTCGAGATCATCCGCTCCACCTGTAGGAAAAGGAGACCAGGCGCTGCACTCCAAAGCCGAAATTCTAACTCAAATGCTAAGCAGCCGCAGCAGGAAGGACTGACGGGCATCTTGTCCTACACAATTTGGCAAATGGAGCAGGATGGATGCAACTTCTTCTTTAATATCTTCTAACGGCAACAGATCAATGTGAAGTTGGCCTTCTTAGGAGAGAAGTGAGGAGGAGATACCAAGATTGATGATGATGACACAGTTAATTAGCAGCAGTAGGGACAGTATCAGCTGCTGTCACCTGACTACATACACAGACTCTTTATTTCACACATTATCTCACTTCGTCCTCATTTTAAAAAAATCCTAATGGGGTAGGTATTATTGTGACTCTGAATGTTAAAAACAGACAGAGCTAGTCAGGAACTTGCCCAGTAGGTCCCCTGGCTAGTAAACAGCAGAGCTGGATCCCACCCCAGTCTGTGCCCTCAGAGCATGAACTCAGTCAACTTGTGACTGATGGCTGAGGCCTGGCCTGGCCTGGGTGGGCGGCCTGAGTTGGGCGGCCTGCTCGCCCGGGCAGCTTTCCAGGCAGGCGTCGGTCTCACGTTGGGTCAGCCGGTGGCCCACCCTCTGGTCCTCCCAGGGTGACGGTGACCTTCAACTGGAGTGACTGGCCAAACTATTGTTCGCAGCTTTGCAGGAAGCTGTTTGAAACGGTCATTGAAAAATGATCTTTCTAAATCAAGCTGTACCAATATTTTTATTTCCCTTCATGCAATGCCACATTTAAAGGCATTAGACGGGCCTGTTTTGAAGGCCTGGGAAACAAGTCCCTATGACTTAAGTTCAGAAAAACAAAAGCATTCCACTCTCAGAGCAAAGAGAACAGAGAGCTGTGTGACATGCATCCTTCTTAGAGCAAGTCCTTGCTCTTGGGATCTGATACAAAACAAAAAAAATCGCATCTAAATCCAAAACACTTTCAGAGGAATGTCACACACCCTGATACTTATACATCTTAGATCATCTACTCATGGTTCTAACACATTTTTCAAAGAAGAAATTGGTAGAGAAACTTAGATCATTAATTACATGGTTTATAACATTTTTTAAATAAGTGACAAATCACTGTCACTAGTCTGGGAACTGGCTCTATGCAGTGTTAGTAGAGAAGAGAAATTGAGAACCTGACCCCTCCCCACCAAATATCTGCAACCTCTTCCCCAATCTACTGTACCTAAATTAAGACAGATAATAAAAGGTAAAAACTAGAACCCTACTGATCTACATACAGAGTCTCTTTGCATCTATCACATATATGTACTGAGCTTGCGTTCACTATTCACCTCTTCCCAGAATTTGAGACTTGACGGTGAGCAGGGCAGACGAAACAGGAAAGGCCCCCACACTCAGTGAGCACCACTGGAATAACGCAGTGGAGAAACTGTAGAAAACCGAGTGCAAAAGGCAAAATTTCCCCTCCGCACAACGTGAGCAAGGATCAACTCTGAAAAACAAAGCCCAAGAGTTAAGAGAGAGAGCAGAGTTGCAGGTGAGGAAAGGGGCCTGGGCCTGCAAGGAAGGTCTCCTGCGGGTTCCAACAGCTCAACAGCGGCAGGGCTGGGAGGAGAACTCAGCTGCGATAGAACCGGAGCCTCCCCGGAGCTGGCTCTGGGCTCTGCAGAAAACAGGAAAACCTTGGCACTTCTAAAAACGCAAAGCCTCTCTGCTTAAAACTAGGTAACATTTAGGCAAATGGCTGGTCATTTTAAGATAAAATACTAAGATCAGGACAAAAAAAGGTCTAATATTAGCAAGAAAAAGCACTAGAAGTCTTATTTTCTCTGAGACCCTAAAACACTACTGCTTGTTTTTAGCCTTTTATATTTTACATAATTCAAATTTTTTACTGTTCAGATTTAACCTATCAGTACATGTGAGGGAAATGACCCCTTCAGACAAGCTCCCATGTTACAAGCAGGAGGCGTGTACAGACCCCCACTGTTGGGACTGTCTGGCTAGGAGTGACCCATTCCATCATAGCAGGGTCTCGGGAGTTCAGTAATTACAAAACCCAGCTGCAAGACAAAGAGGTTTGCGGTTTGCAGAATGTGTGTCTAACTGAAGTCTTTCTTGTTGGCTCTACCAATTAAATTAAGTAAGACTATTTTCTTAATGAAAGGAAGAAGCAGGCAAACCAAAGATAAAAACTGAGTTCTTACAAATTAGAATGATTTTGTTTACTACTTCTCTTTTGATGCCACACAAAAAAGGAGCTTAATTTGCTATCAAAGCAAAATTTTAACATCTCACAGGTTCTTTCTATTATCAACTGGTAAATAACAGTGTTGGTGATAATAAATGGACCGTACAGCAGTGTTTTTGAACTTCAGTTCAAATAGTCACCTGGGTTCTTTTTAGAATGTAGACCCCCCACCCCGATTCAGGGGGTCTGGGGTGGGGGAAGATGCTGCATTTCTAGTAAGCTTCTGATGCTGCTGGTCTGTGGACCACACTTTGAGTAGTAAAGCTCTACTCTTGACAAAGAACTTTTCTTGGTGGCTCTCCAGCTTGTCCAGGTGGAAGGGAATCTGTAAGCCATGAGGCTCTTTAGAGAACTTATCTTATTTTGGCAAATCAACTGGACCAATCTTGATGCACAAAAAATAGCACTATGCCAAGCAATATGTCATGTGTCATTCAAAATGCAACTGGCTACTGAGCTCATGACAACTGTTTGCTTCTGAGCTTTTCCAGAAATATTCGCTACTTGCCTGGCACACAGAAAACTCAACAAATGCCTGTAGCATGAATGAATGACTGAACGGAAGGAAGAAGAAGGAAACTGAGCGAACACGGCTCCCTGCTGGACCCCATGCATATTTAAACCATTGCGCAAAGCTTTCTACTGGTCATATATTGAGATGGGGGAACAATACAAAACCGTCATCACACTTGGTGAGAGAGAGGAAGGGAGAGGGAGGAGAAAAAGAAGCAGTGGGGGGAGGGGAGGGGGGAGGAGGATGGAAGAGGGAGGAGAGAGGAAGGAGAGGGGGAGAAAAGAACATGAGCAGCAGCTAACTTCTGAGGACCATTGAGCACCAGGCATAGTGTTTAAGTCCTTTGCACAGACCATCTACTTAGTCATCTTAACCTCTGTGAATTGGGGATTATAATGATCCCATTTTACAGGTTGGGAAACTGAGACACAGAGAGGTAAGTAACCCAAGACAATCTGGTTAGGAAGGAGGAGGCAAGCTCAGGACCTGCTCCCTGGTAGCACAGCTGGCTCCGCTGCCAGCCACAGCGAGCCCTGACCCACTTGTCTGTGAGATTCCGCAAGCAGCTAGTACCCAGAATCGGCTTGGCTGTGCGGCCTCTCTAAGCCAGACAGCCACACAGCACAGAAGACCTAATTTACATTTCAGGGGCCTGTGTTTTTGTCGTACTGATACACCCTAATACTGGGGCTCCCCATTCACCAGCTTTGTCTGATGGTTTTTTTAAGAAATTGAGGACTGAAACAAATAACTGTCATGAATACTAAGAAGAGAATTTTTTTTGAGGGAGAGGAGTAACTTTAAAAAAGTTTCAATAACAGAGACCTCTCAATACCCCTTTACACAGTAGGATCAATTGTTTGCATTTCGCTCCATTTACTTGATCGATTATGCTCATCTTTCTTTCTTTGGCTCCATCTAATATACATATATCACTATTTTTTTTCCTGAATCCTTTGAGAACAAGTTATAAACATCAGGCTCCTTTAATCCTAAATACTCCAGTGTTAATTCCTAGGAACAAGGCCATTCTCTTACATGATCATGGGCTAATTATCAACTTCAGGAAAAGCTAATGTTGATATAATACCTTTATCTAATGTACTATCCACATCAGGGCTGTCATTTGGCCCAATGATGTTCTTTATAGCCGGACCCAGTATGTTTTAATGGCTAGATGCATATTAAGAATTAATACAGGTAATTAAGAATTAATACGAGTGAAGTGCTTCTGCATTTAGAAAGCCCTGTGTCTCACGATGCCGCTCTGAGGTCAGGTGGCAGCACAGTCCTTGGTTTACCCAGGATGGAAGTGAGGCTGAGGGGACGTTAAATACAAAGCCAGAGCTCAGCCCCCTTCCTCCTTCATACCACTGCTTGGTGCTCATTTTAAAGAGTTACTTTGCTTCAGTGCCAACCAGCAGACTGACTACCAATCCAAACATTTTAAATTCTAAAAACAAAATAAGATCGTTTGGGTGCTTATGTCTCTAGCCACTTTGTGTTAGCATTACAGATTCTGATGAACACCCACAGCTACATATGCAGGAGGAGTCCTGAGCCACCCCGGGGAGCAGCCTGGTAGGAGGTGGAAGGCCCTGGGGTGGCACGTGGGCATCCGGCCTCCTCAGCGCCTGCCCGGCCTGCTTTGCGGAGACCAGTCCACTGCGCACACAGAACCTGAACTCACAACGGGCTAAGGATCCCCAAGTGTGGGCTTGACCGGAACACTGAAAGCCAAGACACACCGGGGGTCTCTTCCAAGGCACAGTGTGAAACATCGGTTTAGGGGTGGGGAGGCAGTTTCCCAATCCTCGGTAGTAGCCTAAGAAGGGACGCAGATTCACAAACCTGCCTGTTAAACAGAAAAGCCCTGGTTTGGGAAACGGAATTATCGGGATTCGAATCCTCACTCTTCTATGACACTCATTTGCCTGGGGCACGTTACCTAGCCTCGCCGGGCCTCAATTCCATCATCCCCACTCCCAGATAACGACGCACACCATGCAGGGATGGCACGGAGTGGCCGGCACAGACGGCGTGGCCCGTGGGAGGCCTCCAGCTCATGGTGTTTCGAGGCGCAGAAAGCCTTCCCCAGAGCACGGCAGCGTGGGGCCTGGGCACAGCCAAGCACGCTAGAGCTGGCAGTGTGAGCAGACTGCGAGCGAGGCCGGGGTTCAGACAAAAATTGTGCATGATCCACCGACTGTCAAGGATACAGAGTGAGCGACCGTGACCGCCCTTGCACTAAGTGCCGTCTCTGGCAACAGGGAGTCGGATTTTTCCCGTGTGTGACACTTTGCTCTCAGTTCGTGAATGTGGGGCAGCAAGATCAAAATATTTACCTTTTCCAAGGCCTCTCTGTCAAGTAGTTCTTGCACAGCTAGAAGCTTGATGCTGTAAGAAAAAAAAATCAAAACCACACTTGAAAACAAATCATTTCATGTCACCAAGGATCATCACACAAGTCATAAGAACAAAAGTCTGAAATGTCAGCCTGCATTTCCATGTCGCCTCCCATCGTAAGGTGACCTTTTGAGACAAAATGACCGTTTCAAAAATATTAAAAATGTTTCTAAATTCTAAAGTAATTTTACCGTATGATCCAGCAATTCCACTTTTAGGTATATTCCCAAAAGAGCTGAAATCAGGGACTTGAACAAATATTTGCTCACCAAGTTCACAGCAGCATCATCTGTAACAGCCAAGAGGTAGAAACAACCCAAATGTCCGGTGACTGCTGAATGCATAAACAAAACGTGGTACATACATTCAACAGAATATATCATTCAGCCTTAAAAAGGAAGGACATTCTGATACATGCTACACCATAGCATAGATGAACCTTGAAGACATGCAAAATGACACAAGCCAGTCGCAAAAAGACAAATACTGCATGATTCCACTGACATAACTTAGAGTCATCAAATTCACAGACACAGAAAGTAGCACGGTGGTTACCAGGGCCTGGGGGAGAGAGGATGGGGCGGTGGTGTTTACAGGGGATGGAATTTCAGTTTGGGATGAAGATGGATGGTGGGGATGGTTACACAACAATGTAAAGGTACTGAATGCCACTAAACTGTACACCTAAAAATGGTTAAGATGCTAAATTTTACATTATGTACATTGTACTACAAAAAATTCTAAAAGTAATTGGTAGCTGCTTCCTCTAAGGAACTTGAACAAATTCAGAGGAATATAAAGAAGAAAACAGTCATCCAGGGACAGTATTCATCCTCACTTGGTGTTTCTTTGACAATCACGAGCAAATCACTAACCCGATGCTTACAAAGGGGCCCTGCTCTGCTGCTCATTTGTTTGCCAAACACTGATGGAGCCCTACTGTGTGCAGGTGGCCAAGGCACCATCACAACAATGACACGTTCCCTGCTTGAGAGGTGCTCACAGCCTCTTGGAGGCCCCCATCAGTCCAGAACATGATGTACGTGTGCCCAGTGGACACAGGGAGAGGCAGAGAGGAGCCAAGCCCAGCCGAGTCTGGAGAAGGCTTCCTGGGGGGACCAGGTCAGCCTTGCCAGGGAGGGCCTGGGGACAGAGGCAATCCACAGGGGGATCTACAGAGGCACCAAGGGGAGAGCTGACCCACCTGTTTCCAGGTTAGGGGACTGAGTCTAGACTGCAGCCAGCAACTGGAATGTGCGCATTCAGAAGTACGTGCAGGTTGGCAAGGGAGGTATTTTCCCTTTTTTGACATGTTGCCTTTGAAGTGTTCATGGACACAATGAACAGGCAGTTCAGGCTGCCGGGGAGGCCAGGGCTGGACTCAGCACACGGCAGGAGCACGAGAGTTCTGTGAGATTGTTTAGGGAGTGGGTCAGCTGTCAACAGTGTCATCATGTTCCCTCCCCACCCAGCTAATGTGCTTATGGTCACTGGCCACTGTCCCCCACCTTGCCCCACCTGCCTGCACAGGTTCTTGGGACAGAAATGGCCCCACCTGTAGCATGTGCTTCTCTCCAAAGGGATTCTGTCATTTTAAAGTTCACCTTAATTTTATAGTAGTCTTCATACTCTGTATAACTAAGCAGGTACTATCCCACCAGATGCAATAATAGCTTCCAAGGCTTATAAGAAACCACCACCACCACCACCACCACCACCACCAATTTAGCAAACATCCAGGCTAATGGACAAGAGCCTGGGCATTCCCTTGGCTCCAACCACAATGGCTTTTGTTCCGTCTCTTAGACAGGTTTGCTTTTGTTGTTTCTCTGGCAGGGAAGGGTCTTCCCCAAGATCTTTCCAACACCACTCTGTCTCATCACCTCATTCCAGTCTAGATGTGAATGTCACCTTCTCTGAGCAGCCTTCCCTGGACACCCAGGTAAACCAGCATCCCTGATCACAATATTTTATTCAGTGCTTTTACTAGTACCCTAAGGCATGTATTATGTGTTTATTGGGGTGCTGTTGTCTGTGTCCTCTCAAAAAGCCAGGAAACTCCTTGAGGCTGAGGGCTTGGACATTCTTGCTCATAACCACATCTGCGGTGTCTACAACTGGCAGATGGAAAGCAGTCATGGAGTATTTACTGACAGACTGACTGGGCCTGGACCTACAGGCCAAGTAGCTATTATAGCTCACACACTGAGCTCGGATGAGCAATATCACAGGCCGTGCCTCAGTTTCTCCACCTGAAAAAGAATGCCTCAAATGAGACGGCTGGATGGATCCTTCCTTGGTGAAAGATGCTATGTGCATTTGTGTAACTGACTGCCATTAATGAAATATGCCTGGTGGCAGCTCACAGCCACTGGCCACTCCTCGGCACACTCTGATTCCCAACGTACAAATCTAGATTCCAGGTTACCAATCTGGACAGCAACTTCCATGCTAAGTTAGGAGTATCCACTTGTAGCTCAAGTTTCAGAAGCTTAAATTGCCTCTGAAATAACCACTGTAAATATTTACACTGGAGGGACTTTTAAAATAGTCTCCCATTCCTGTCCCCCTTCTATAGTCACGTCCAATTTAGTATCTAATATCAGATGGCAACAGGTTAGAGAAAAGCGTTAAACACTGTTAAGATAGTCTACTCTCTCCTTCTTCCTACTCGCAAAGGCACTATTTTCAAGCCACTGTAAGACAGGATTTGAAAACCAACAACTTCAGGCTCTGAAATGAAAAGGGCTAAAATAACTTCAGTTGACTCTCATTAGGTCACAACCCGAAGGTTCCTACTCCCTGCTCTCAACACATCACTGTCCTCCAGAACAGGGATGGCAAATACTTAGTGTGCATGCTGCTACTTCCAAACCCCTCCGCCTCTTTCCAAGGAACTCTCCCCACTGAATTTTGATTCAGCTTCAGAATCCTTCTCAACACTCCAGTGAGCCACAACCAATCTACTGCAATTGTCATGTGAGATAAAACCCACCTAACATCTGCTCTAAAGCCAATACCAAACAGTATTAATGTATGAAAGGCAGGGGGAAGAAAACCCCCAGAGACACGCTCACACTACCAAAACCCAGCAACACCAGATGGGGTCCCTTTAGGAGTCGGGGAGAAAAGACGGAGAGAAGATAAGACACTCACATCTATATTATTTGAGCTTCGGAACGGATACAGTGCCTATTAATAAGAAGCGACTGCCACAGCTGCTCTTAACTTTGGATTTCTTCAGAAAGCTGCTTTATCCTCCCGAGAGCTACAGTCTATATTCTGAGATATTTCCTGTTATGTAACTATCCCAGCGTTATCTCTAACCTTCTTGGAAATGCTTCCAGTTTGGGGTATTTATTTCAGTGTTTATGATATCTGATTCTTCCAGCACATCAGATACTCCCTGGGAGGAAATTTCACACATATGACGGAGCAACAAACCCATTTACGAAATCTCCCATTTGACACCATCTAACTGCTGACCCTGGAAGGGAATCTGATATCTCACTATCAATTCTGCCCCTCTGCCCCGCCTTACTTCTGCTGATTCCACATACATATACTTAATACTTCCTATATTTCAGAAGCTTCCATGTGTCAAGCGGACAGAGATGAGCACAACATCATCCCTGTCCTCCAAGGGCTCAGAGGAGCCAGGAGGCTGCTTCAGCACATGTCCAGGGAGGAGGGAGGAGGTAGGAGGGAGGTGTGTCTCCCTGAGACTCTCCTGGGTGGAGTGGAGCTGGGCCTTGGATGGCAGCATCTGAGAACAGGAGAGCCTCCATCAGATAAAAACCACAATGAACTGTAATTTCTTTTTCTGTACTCTACTTTGAGAAGAGAGGCAAATCACACAAAAGTAGCTGGTGGAAGTGATTTATTTAGATAAATGACAACTTCAAGGGCAAGTTCTGAAGTCAGGATGAGCAACACCCAGAAAGACCTAGAATGCATGCAATTAACGTTTGCTAAGTAAGCCCCAAGGAGATGAAGTGCTTGAGGCCAGATGTCTTATTTGGCTAGACAGCGTGTGGCACAGCAAGGCCTGTAATGGGATTAGAAAGTGGTGATGGGGAAAGTGCCAGGCAGACACGGCCAGCAGGGAAGGCAAGTTGCAAAA
Source organism: Lepilemur ruficaudatus (assembly GCA_963574885.1). Taxonomy (NCBI): domain Eukaryota; kingdom Metazoa; phylum Chordata; class Mammalia; order Primates; family Lepilemuridae; genus Lepilemur; species Lepilemur ruficaudatus. The sequence continues at coordinate 61,880 of CAUYRT010050910.1, read as the reverse complement.
CCGAGGAGACAGAAGCTGGAGGGCACCCCTGCAGTCTGGGTGGCGCGGGGCCCCAGATTGCACGGCCCCCAATGGCCCCTGAAAAGGCATATATGGGTGCTGCAAAAGCACTTAAAGGGTAAACTCCGAACTATCGAGGCACTCACGCCTCCAGAATAGATTGTAACTTAAAGGAGACCAAAGTCAAGAATTCACTCTGGCTCCTTTTCTCTGAAGATTCTGGCACTTTGAGCTCCCACTGTATTTATTGACATAGTACAGTCCATGAAATACAGCAGTATGCAATAGATATAGAATGAACGCAGCATGACAGACACACTTATTCATCGCATGGATAAAATATTTGAGGTTCATGTATCATGCAACAAGCAGCCCTGGGCGCCGGGGACGCACTGATGTGCAAATGTAGCCTCTGCCTTCAGGCATCTGAGTCTAATGGAGGGACCAGGTAGGTACACCAGCCACGTGATGGGCAAACACAGGCTGCTGCTGTGTGGCCTGTTGGAAGGGCACTGTACAAAGCTGGGAGGCTCCCTGGAGAGTAGCCTCTGAGCTGACACCAACATACCTGCAAGGCAGCAAAGAGGACAGGAGCGCTCCAGGTAGGGTGGCAGGAGAGGGATGAGCAAAGGAACCAGGGGAGAGAATGAGCACAGCACACTCAGGGACTGCACGCCGACCAGGGACACATGGCAGAGGGGCTGGCAGTTAGGGTAGGTGCCCAAAGATGGTTCTGCAGAAGCGGCGGGGCCAGGCCTGCTCAGAACATTTGCTGAGCCCATCAAAGAGAAGCCACCAGCGATTTAGGGCAGTGCTGTGGTAGAAGCCCAGGGCACAGAAGGTACCTAACAAAGGTATGAAAATGGCCGTTGTGTGGACGACAGGGGGTGGGATGGGAGTGACAAGACAGGAGTCGGAGAGACCCATGGCTGGTCAGGTGAGAGATGAAGGTGGCTTGTGCAGGGGAATGGCCCTGGGCTGATTCCACAGAGGAGCAGCTGGCAGGGCCTGACGAGTGAATGGACATGGGGGACGAGAAAGAAATATCACGTCAGTTTCCTGCTTGTGGAACCAGGTGCTGAAGGGACCATCTACTCGGAGGCAAAGCAGGGCTGCAGGTGGCGAGTTTGGTCTTGGACACACTGATGTTTGGTGCCTTGGGACCTCTGAGCAGGGAGTGACTGGGTAACCGGCTGCACCATGGCAAGCTCTGGGCTCTAGATGTGGCCACCAGGAGCAGGAAGATGGTGACTAAGGGGAGAGACTCTCCAGGAGGCTGTGCGGAGACAGAAGAGTCCAGGACAGAAGCTCAAGGGCCATCAACATTTAGGAGCCGAGAACAAGGACAGGCGCCTGTCGGCGAAGCAGAACAGGAGCTGCCAGGAAGGCGGGAGGCAAGCCAGGAGCCCAGGGGAGAGCGCCGACAGAGCGGGGAGCCAATGGGCCAGACCGTGCAGAGCGCCAGGGAGCACGGCCCGGCGTTCTCGGGGAGTGGGGGAGACAGTGCCGTTTGCAGTGGGTGAGGACTGGGCAGGAGGTGGAGAAGGGATAACGAGGTTACAATCTAGGCAGAACATGTAGGATGGCTGGGTTCTCACAGCACGATTTGCCAAGGAGTAACATGCAAAGCCAGGGGGTCTCATCAAAGTGGATACAATTATTAAAGTGCAAACAAATTACCCATCTCAAAACTGCACGTTTGTACATCTCTCTCTCCCTCTCTTCCCCATCCCCACCCCACCCTCTCCAAATGATGTAATCACAGAGCCCAGTTTTTCTGTTCGAGCACAATCACCATTTGCAGGATTTGGGGGAAAATTAAAGGTGACAAGAGTTGTAGGCAATGCCTGGGGTAGTTTTGTCTCATGATGTTGTCCTTCCACAACCTCCTCTGCAAGAAAAAAGGGAGAAGAATGTGAAGACCCTCAAAGTGAAGAGCCCACACCAAGCCCCAGAGCACTGGGACATCAGCATCCACGTGCCAGTGGACAGGCCAGGGAGGAGGGGACTGGTGTGGGGCAGGTGCTGCTTTTCTCAGACAGGTTCTTGACAGGCGCACATCCTGTCACTGCCGAGACACACACTCGTACTTCATCCTTCCTCCCAACGACACATGCCAGAGTAGCATGTTAGCACCAGAACAATCTACGCGGAACTCGGCTTGGGCAGTGACTGTTCTTGGCGGATGTTAAGAACTAGTCTGCAAAACAGTCTGGGCAGAAGCCTTCTTTGATGACAGTGCCCGTGGGTTTTGTTCCATTCGTGTTTTCAACTGCTTGACTCGATTACAATATATTCTATTTCCTTAGAAAACTGTCCAATCCATTCAGATTTTTACATTCTAAGCACAGAGTTGTACTAGTCATCACTTTAATCTTAAAAACCACCTCTAAATCTGGTCTTATGACCCCATCTTCAATGTATTTTTTTCTCATTTAAAAAATTAGATTTGTGAGAAATCAGTCTACTTTGTTAGTCTTTTGTGAAATTAGGACCCCAAATCGATCAATTCTACCATTCTTTTTTCTAATTAATTAAGGTCGACATCTAATTCCTTTCTCCACCTTTCCTTAGTTTTCTTTAGTTTCTCTGTCACCTTCTTGACAGAGTTGAGTTGGCTATTTATTTATTTAAGCACTTTCTTATATACAAAGCCATACATTTTTCTCTAAATACATATTTGTCCTTGTTTCAAACTTCATATGTAGCCTTCTTACTATTTTCCACCTAGTCTGCAGTTGCAGTCTTGACCTTTTATTGGATTCAGTGGTTATTTGGATTCTGTTTGTATCTCTAAAGTAGTTGGGTTTCAGATTTTATGATTTTGCATTTTCTATGATTCTAGTGCACCGTGGTTAAGGGAAGAACCCTGTATATTTCATGCTTTTTAAACGTACTGATACTTTTTGGGGTCTACTTTATAATGACTTTTGCTTTTCTATTTCCGAAGTGTTTGAGTAGTTCCAGAACTTATTTTTGGATCTACCAGTGTTCCTCTTTAAGTTTTTCAAATTCATGTAGGGAACAAGAGAAGGGCTCTGGAGTCGGGGCAAGCTGCGTCACCTCCTGGTTGCAAGGCCTTAAGGAACCTTGAGAACTCAGCAGCAGGTGGAAGAGAGAGAGGCTGGTACCACCTCTGTGGCCATGAGCAGAGATGAGGAATGCAAAGTACTTCGCACAGAGTTCAGCTCATAGTTAGCCTCCATAAATGGTGGATGTTAGTACTCACACTATTCAGAGCTTTTCTTTAGCCATTAACACTTCTCTAGGATTAGAATAAAGAACAAAACAACCCTTTTTGGCACTAATCCATTTCAGACAAACAGCGGACCAACGCTTTCTCTCTCCTTCCCTTTTTGATTTCCATTAAGAGTACCCGAGGGTTAAGAACAGAGTGCAGTTGTCATTTGGTTATCTTTCCATCACACAGCTTATTGTAAGAACACTGTTTGACATTTGTATTTGTTTGATAATCAGACTTACAACAGTGCTTTAAACTGCTCTCTGGTTTTATGGAGTCCGGTGCTTACATTCCTGATTCTGCAGCTCTGTTTTACCTCTTGAGCATCTACAATGTATCTTTAAAGTGAATTTTAAAGAAAGGAACATGTTTGTGTAACTTCCTAAGCCCTTGATTTTCTGAGAATGTCTTTTTAAATCAGCATCATACACAAAAGGCACCTCAGCTGAGGATAAAATTGTTGCATTGCAACACAACCTCCAAAACTTTGTAGACAGTTCATAAACTTACTTGATAATCAGAAGAACTTTTCATGTTTCAGACTCGCAGGCCCCCACATATAAGTACGAGTGATACGTGTTCTAGGAATATATCTGAATTATTTTAAAAATCCCAGATGTTTCAATCTTCTGATAGATTCTGTAGACAGTCTCTTTGTTTCAGAGAACAAGTCTAAAGTCAACGTGCTGTTACTTTTTTCTCTGTTTGGATTCTTGTGAAATGCTTTCCCCCCTCTTTTACCATCACTATTCCATATTTTTCCCAGCATATGCTCAGATGTGCCTGTCTTTTCCCTGAGTTTGTTCAGAATGTGGTTGAGTGAGCCCTTTGATATTCACACACAGTCTCTCGTTAGCTCAGGGAAGTTTTTGATGATCGTTCACTGATTCCAAAAATCACCAACACCAAGAGTCTGAATGTGGGCCATCAGTTCCACCTTCCACATCTGTTACCTTGTCTTTTCTCTTTACTCTTGTATTTTCCAGAACCTTTCTCAAGTTTTTTCTCCTCTTTACTCATATCAGTGATTTAGTTTCCATAGCATTTGTATTTGTTTTCTGTGGCTGCTCTAAATAAATTATCACAAACTTGGCGACTTAACAAAACAGAAATTCATTCTCTCACAATCCTGATGGCCAGACGCCCGAAATCAGTGTCACTGGGCTGAAATCGTGGTGTCAGAACGGCCACACTGTCTCTGGAGGCATGAGCTAGGGAAGAATCTGTTCTTTCCTCTTCCAGCTTCTGGTGGCTGCCTGCATTCCTTGGCTTGTGGCCACATCACTCCAGTCTCTGTCTCCACGGTCACATTGCCTTCTGCCTGTCTCTTACAAGGACACTCGTGATGGCATTTAGCCCACGTGGGTAATCCAGGATAATCTCCCCATCTCTCAAGATCCTCAATTTAATCACAACTGCAAAGTTGTTTTTGCCTATAAGGTAACATTCACAAGTTCCAGGGATTAGGGTGTGGCTATCTTTTGGAGGCCATTATTCAGCTTACCATACATTAATAGCCTTCTACAATCTTGCTAATTTAGGTTTTAGTTTTGCTATTGGATTTTGTTTCCTTAAAACCTTTCCTTATTTAATCCACCTCCCTTTTCCCCCCTGGCTGTTGCCTTTTCATATCAAACATTCTTTCCTTATGTTTCTCTGTTCCTGTTCCAGGGAGACCATGTCTTTTCGTTGTATATGGAGGATGTCACATATTTTCCCGAAATTCTCTTCTGGATCCTGCTGTGGATGTTTTTTCAAAAGTAGAAACTCCTTCTTGGTCTTCAGAAACTATTGCCTTTACCTTGTTCTGAAGGACTTTTTCACAGTCTTTCGTTTTGTTTTGATTTGTCCTTTTACAAGGAAAAATTTATCCAGACATCATGAGACTATGGCTCTGCTCTCCTGTGTGAAGGATGGATCTCCTTCTCATACCCACCATGGAAGGTGACACGGAGAAGCACAGCTTCCAGCCCACTCGGAGCCTCCGCTCTGCTGAGGTGTCACTCGACAGGGGGTGACAGCTGAAGAGCTGAAGCCAGGCTGGCTGCTGATGTCGAGACTGGGAAACACTTCCACATTCGTACTTTTTTTTCCCCAGCAGCAAACTGCCTACTTATTGCCACTTTTTAAAAGACTAAAACATTTAACCTAATCTAAGGTCTGAGTCCCTGTAGGAAAGCCCATTAGAAAATTAATGGCTTGGCTTAACTACAGGAGATAAAATTACAGTAGACTGGGCAATTTTATTCCTGGGAAGTTTGGAAAAAAGGCAGAAGAACAGACTCTTTCTGCAGAAATACAGAAAGAACCAATAAGGTAGAGAAAGAGGATGAAGTTAACTGAGTGTGTTCCGGATATCACATACTCTGCTGAGCCTTGATTATGATACTGCACTCACATCTCAAAGTTTCTCCTTGCAGACATAGCTGTAACAATCTGCACATTCTAAAGCTAAACTAAGTATTTGAGGATTGCCTATATTATCCTTATGCTACAGTATAAGCTTTTCAACCCTTTTTGCTCCTTACCCCTGGCTTTGGGATATCTTAATCCTCAACTGAAGAGGCAAGGATTTTGATTTCCATTTTACAGCTTCAATGAGATTAAGTGGTTTGTGCAAGGTCCACACAGAGGCAAGGAACAGAGCCCAGAGCTGTATATTAAAAAGTGCTTGCTGCTTTGTATTCAGTCAATAAATATTTACTAAGCATCTACTATGTTCCAGGCATAGTTCTAGGCACAAGAGATAGAGCCACAAAGTAAAATCTTTACTCTCATGAATCTTATATTCTAATGAGGGGTGGGGAGTGGTGGTCTGCAGGTAAATGTTTAATTGCTGGCTCTGAGGGGTGAGGGATGGGGAGCAGTTGCAGCATCTGCCAATTTCCGTGGTGTAAATTCTCCCACCACGGCCCATTTCAAGCCATCAGCCTGGTATGGCTGAGTGCAGAGCTGGGAAGAGATGTGCACAACAGGCCCTTGTGAGCCCTTCCACATCAGCTCCATCTCGCACATGACTGTGAGGGGTGCTGAGGTCGGGATGTCTGCATCCCCACCCCCCCAAACTCCTGTGCTGAATTCTAATTACTGGTGTGATGGTATTAGGAGGTAGGGCTTTGGGGAGGTTGATGAGGTCATGAGGGGTTAGTGCCCTCATAAAAGAGGCCCCAGGGAGCTGCCTCGCCCCTTTCACCATGTGGGGACCCAGCTAGAAGGTGCCATCTATGAATCAGGAAACGGGCCCTCACCACACAATAAATGAGCCAGTGCCTTGATCTTGTACTCACCAGCCTCCAGAACTGTGAGAAATAAATGTCTATTGTTTATAAGCTACCACCCAGTTTACAGTGTTTTGTTATAGAAGTCCAAATGGACCAAGGCAGGAAGGATCTTCAACAAACTGATAATTCCAAAATATGTAATATTTCTATCACATACACAGTTGACCCATGAACAACACAGGTTTAAACTGCATAGGTCCACTTATACATGGATTTTCTTCTGCCTCTGCCACCCCTGAGACAGCAAGACCAACCCCTCTTCTTCCTCCTCCTCCTCCTCAGCCTGGTCAAGGTAAAGAAGATGAGGATGAAGACCTTTATGATGGTCCACTTCTACTTAATGAATAGTAAATTTATTTCTGTTCTTTTCTTTTCTTTCTTCTTCTTCTTTTTTTTTTTTTTTTTTTTTTGAGACAGTCTTGCTTTGTCACCCTGGCTAGAGTGCCATGGCGTCAGCCTAGCTCACAGCAACCTCAAATTCCTGGGCTCAAGAGATCCTCCTGCCTCGGCCTCCCAAAGTGCTAGGATTACATAGTAAATATATTTCTCTTCTTTATGATTTTCTTAATAACATTTAGTTTTCTCTGGCTCACTTTATTGTAAGAATATAATATATAACACATATAACATGCAAAGTATGTGTTAATCAACTATTTATGTTATTGGTGAGGCCTCTAAACAACAGTAGTTATATTTGGGGAAGTCAAAAGTTATACTTGGATTTTCAACTGCATGGGGGGTTGCCATACATATTGTTCAAATGTCAACTGTATATGAATGGAATATACAGGCTGGGAGTGGTAGCTCATGCCTGCAATCTTAGCACTTTGAGAGGCCAAGGCAGGAAGATTGCTTGAGGCCAGGAGTTCAAGACCAGCCTGGACAACACAGTGAGACCCTATCTCTAAAAAAAAAAAAAAAAAAGAATATACAATAAATTATACCACCACCATATAACGTGTCTGTCTAGTGGTGATAAGTTTACAAGAAATAAAGCGAGGTGAGGGAACATGAGTTACAGGGTGTTGGGTACATATGTGGCCAGCATGCTGTGGGGAAGTCACAGAGGACCTGTCCCATAAGAAGGCATTTCATCAGAGATTGGAGTTTCTCATCTGTAAAACCAGGATAATGATTCTAATTATTCAGAAAACTCAATGAAATGGCATTTATTATAATATATTGCTTCTAGTATACAGTGTGCGTACAACAAATGATCACTATTAATATTTATCTAAATTGAAATGGACATGACTTGGTATACACTTCTTAACCTTTTTTAGAATTGATTAAAATAAAAGGATATGAAATTTTCATTCTTCAAAATCAGGCTGGTATTCTAGCCGCTCAAAAAAAATGCTTGAACCACAACCTGAAAATGTTCCTGTTAAAGGTGAAGTTGCTAAGTTCAGATTTCATGATGCCAAGCCTTTTAAAAGTGAAGTTGGAACTTGCAGTGTCCCCGTTATTATTATTAAATAATTGATTACATTCTTTAAAAGCTAGCACCTTACTTCCAGATTAATCTAAGCCACTCCCACTCAGAAAAACACAAAGAATCTTATAACTTTTCTGGAGTTCAGTATGCAACAGTTTTGCTCTCCTTCATCCTCTAAAACTAAAAAATAAAAAGATGCACAGATAATAAGCAAAACATATACTATAGAACTGGTTCTTAAATACTTTCAGAGCAGTAACGTTTATTCAAAATGCCAGTCCCTTTACCAAAAGATGGTAAGAACCAAAACTTCAAAACATAAGGCTTTACAAAATGTTGAAAAGAAATTAAATATTGTGCTATTTTAAACTGAAGGGTGAAACTCTTCCCTCATACCGAGAAAAACTATCTCATACTTTGATTATATCCTTAAGAATTCAGTGTAGCTGTTAAGTTCGTCATGGGGCAGAGGGTGAAAGGAGAAAGAAACGGCATTTTCTCAGCCTGCCATCTGACACACGCTGAGCCCCACGAGTCACAGACATTCTCACGTTCTCTGCGGGACATCAGATGAAGTCCATGCTACTCGCTCTGCTCTAAGGTGAGGACGGCAGGGCCCAGGGCGCACAGTAAGAGCAAGGCAGTCTTCACCTCCAGCGCTCAGGGCTCCCACTGCTACCTCTTTCTTTCATCCCAAGCTTCCTTCCTAGTGTCTCACTCAACTGGTAAGAGATGAAACCATGGAACTTCCATGAGGTTCTTTTTGGTCATTCTTAATCCAAGTGGTTATGATGACACAAATCCAGATGTCCTTAAATCAAGGGGCTCTCCAGTTGGTACTGTTCGCCTCCCTTCTCCAAGGGAATTGGGGACTTCTGGAACTTGAGCCTTCCCTGTTAATTCTTTCAACACACTTTCACCCAGGAAGGAGCCATCTGCTCAGTACAATCAGAAACTGCGAATATCATCTGAAGATATTTTTGTCCTTCGGGAAGAAATAATTGTCACCGTCCTCCTTCCCAGTTGTTCTTCCTGAATCGCTGTTGTGCTATTTTATGGCTTTTTTGAGGGGAGGTCTGAGAAACAACCAGATCACGCTGTTTTTTGCATCTACCGTGGGGACAGTGTTCCTAACTAACTTCCACCACCTCGCCTGGTGACAGGTGAGGACTAACTGCAGCTGGCCGTGTCCCCTCTGAACTTGCGTGTCCCCATGGGGTCTTCCTGCAGCAGCGTGTTCAGACCACGTGGGATGAACTGCTAAGGGCTAACCTTGTCTTCTTTCCCCATCTTCCCTTTGCACTCACTAGCCTTCCCTCAAACACTTCAATCTTTTGTGCTGTATGTATTTCTCTACACGTATGAAATCCTGTGAGAATGGAAGTAAATGCACACATGCCTTTTAAATGTGTGCTGACCGGCTCTCAGTTCAACAATCAGGGGTTCGGGGATTTTTTGGTCCCCACCTTCTTGTATGTTTGGATTCACAGATTCCTTGTTACTGGGTTTTATTCTGTAAAATGTCGACAAGTTTACGTTTTGCCATCTAGTTGTTCTTTTTGTTCCCAACATTCTAATTATGAAAACTTTCAAAGCTACAGGAAAATTTAGGGAACTGTACAGAGAACACCCACAGACACACCCCCTGCATCCTACAGTCAGCATTTAGCTACGCTTGTTTTGTCACACATCTGTCCACCCGACCGTATACCAATCCATCTTATTTGTTCAGACTCATTTCAAAGTCAGCTGCAACCCAAGGATTTGGTTTTTTGATATTTCACACAAAGGCTAGCCTCAAAGTAATTCCTCTCATTTTCTGTAAGGAGCTCCCTACAGACTCTCAGACATTAACCCCAAACCCCACTTTCCTGCTTTACCTAAAACCCGGTATTAGTGTTTCCCCTCCAGGCCTTTCTTTCTTTCAGGCTCTAGCTTTAAACTCTACTAACCGAAGTCCCTCCTAATCTAGACAAAATTGCCATCCTCCCCGCCCACTGGCCCACCTCTCCTCCTCTTCCACCTTCTACCATTTCCATCCTAAACTTGTCAAGGCACCAGGAAACATCGATTTCTAAAGCCCAACTTTACATTTGATCACACATTAATATTTTCAGCCAAAAAGAGGGTGATATTGAACATAGCAAGCACAGTGGTCCCCCCTTACCCACTGTTTTGCTTGCCACAGTTTGTTACTGGTGGTCAACCACGGTCCAAAAATATTAATTGGAAAATTCCAGCAATAAACAATTCACAAGTCGTAAACTGAGTGATGAAATCTCCTGCCATCCCACTCTATCCCACCTGGGATGTGAAGCCCCCCTTTGCTTAGCATACGGGGCTGTGCACCCTGCCCATCCCTTAGTCACCGAGTAGCCTTCTTGCTTATCATCTCACATCATCGCAAGAAGTGCTAGAATAGTACAATAAGATATCTTGAGAATGAAGCAGAGACCACATTCACGTAACTTTTATTACAGTCTATTGTTGTTATTGTTATATTGTTACTGTTAATCTCTCATTGCACATAATTCATAAATTAAACTTTATCCTATGTACGTAAGTATAAGAAAAATATAGTGTATATAGGGTTCAGTACTATCCATGGTTTCAGTTATCCACTAGACATCTTGGTACATATTCCCCACGGGTAAGGGGGGGACCATTGTTCACCGTAAAAATAAACAAAATGAGACCAGCTCTACAACAATCAGAGTGTCATTTATGCCCAGCTAGGCTTACTGCTGCTGTTTTCAACTACTCATTTCCAAAGTCATAAGAATTTTGTTACTTGTTTTATTTCTCTGGGAAAGAGTAACAGTGATTAACTGAACATGCAAGAGAAAAAGAAATTTCCGCTGTCAGAGCATACTGGACTTTAGAAAGTTATCTAACACAATACAGGGTCTGTGATCGCAAATTAATGCTCCAGTCAAAATCCTTCATCTGGCTTTCAAAGCTGACCTTTCACCTCTTAGCAAGGCTTCTCTTCCTTTCAGCCCAGATGAAATTCACCTCTGGGTTTTGTCAGGGGGCATGGCCTGGCTAATCAGCAAAAAGCAAACCTTCCTCCCTCTCTGTAATGCAAACCAGCCAGTTAGAGTCTCTTGGCAGGGAGTTGTTTAAAACAGCAATTACGAGGGCATATTTCACAGGAATCTTTTAGTAATTTATTTTAAAAAGAAGTCATTTACAGAGCACATGTTTATTGCAGAAAATTTAGGAAATACAGAAAAAAATTTTAAAAAATCAACCATAATCCTGCTACCTCGGAATTACCACTAAGGTCTTGATATACATACTTCTAGATCTTTAAAAAATGAATATATACACATAAAATTGGAATCATATTATGTACATTATTCTCTGTTATTTTTAAATTGTCATCAAGTAATATTATAAATCATGGTCATTATTAACTGACACATGAATCCATGTCATTAAGTATTATTTGATGTAATTGTAATGGCGATATATACAAATATATAGATATAAACATGCTATAATTTAATAAGGCCTTGTTGGACATCAAGGCTAGTTTAAATTTTTCACTGTTCTAATTATTGCTTTGGTGAAAAATGATGAACATACTACCTTTGGTACAACTTTAATTATTTCAAACAATAAATTCCTGGGGTGCTAGGTCAAGGGCTGTGTGCATCTTTAAGGTTTTTAATAACTTCTGCAGAATTGCTTTGCAGAGTTAGCACCCCACTAGCAGTTGTACAACCCACTCCCTTGCTCTGGGTAATTCTTAAAAACCCTTATCAATCCAATACATGGAAAACGTATTATTATGTGGCTTAAATTTCCTTTTATTTGACTATTAGAGAGACTGAACATTTTACTGGCCATTTGCCAGTCTTTTCTCATTGGAACCAGTGAGTGATGGTGACTCCAGGGGAGCGGTCCCAGGGAACCGACTTCCACCACCGGGAGTCACGCTGGTGACTGAGCTCAGCAGCCCTGTGCGTGCGTGCAGGGCGACAGATAAACAACAGGACCTCTGCAACCTGAGGTTCTGGGACCCATTCTCTCCTTCGTCTCCTTCGTTAACTGGATATATTTCTCTGGATACACTAGAACAGCATGTATGGGATTTTTAGATTCCCAAATATTCTTGATAAGTAAATGCTATAATATTTTGCCCAAAAGGTTTTGCATGGGGGCCCACCAGCTGGAAGAAGTATGATTAAAGCCCACTTACTGGAGAGAAAAAGAGTATCTGTTAAGATTTACTTATTAGCTCAAAACCATATGGGTAAACTAGACCCAGAAGGCAGGGCTTCCGTCGTCCCTGTGGCTTTGGCAGCAGAGGAAGACTTACCCACAGAAGTGTGCAAAATGTAAAAGAATTTGGTTGTACTGCACACAAGTCTGTGGTCTGCAGGGAGGCCCAGAGGTTTCCCAGGAGGGGAAAGGGGGCTCCCCAGAGACCTCACAGGCACTTGCCCGCTCCTGCCTCCTCCCTCCCCAGGCTCTAACCACAACGCTGCACTCACTGGTGCAGAACAGACTGGGACAAAAATCCCAGGCAGCAAGGCCCCCAAAACAACACACCACACAGGTCCCACTTCAGGAACAAATGGCACTTACTCTGCATTGATAGCCTTGGCTGGCTGTGAAATTTCAAACCCTGGTCTCTCGAGTCAGCTTCAGCTGCGTGGGGACGGGGTTGGTCTCCAGATATCAGTTCCTCTGCATTACAAAGAGGAGAACACTCTAGCTACCTCTCCAGCAATTAACATCTGCTGCTTGGCGTCCACACTGAGAGCTGCAGTTAAGAGGTCAAGCCCCTTAAAAGCAACAACAGCAGCCCCTGCTCCCCACCAAGCCGGCTTTCATCTCCTGGGGAACCCGAAGGTGTACTTAGGGTTTGATGGGCCACTATGGCTCTCACTGCCCAGGCTCCACGCTGCAGGGTACAGAGTCACCACGAGGGCAGCAGCGGGTGGGCCTGGGTCTGGTTTTTGTTAAGCAACAGCATCTCATGGCCTCTTCAAAGCTAAGGGTCCCAGACGCCACCACTATGAATTCCAGCTGCTATATGTGAAACCTTATCCTCCAGCCTGCAATTGAGGCCCCTCTGGTCCTCCCCAGTCTACAATTTAAATACCAAATTTGTGGGGGGAAGGGAGCAGAGCGAGGCCAGGAGCCCCCAACTGGCTCAGCACCTCATGTGCAGATCAGAGTCAGGCCTGGAAAATTGCCTGGGATCCCAGCAGAAACTGCTGACCCTGTGCTACGGAGTGGTTGCATGGCAGGGGCCTCTCGTCTGGGGCCTCTCGTTTTATCAGCTCCGTTCTCCCAGCTCAGGGAATTCCAAAGCCGGTTTCTAGTAGACAACTTCAAAAGCTCTTCCAAGAAGGCAGAGGGAGGAAACATCCATCCCTGTTTGAGGCCAGAGGTAGTTAGTTTGCCACGACTGCTTGCTTGTGTTTTTGGAGTAGGATGATGGCTCTCCAGGTTTGGCCAACGTCACCTGGGGAGTGTTGATAAAACAGAGTGCTGGGGACCCCCAGAGTTTTCTACTTAAGGAGGTCTGAGGTGGGGCCTTAGAATTTGTATGGAGGCAGGTGCTGCCAGAGTGATCGGGGTATCACATCAAACTAACAATGCTACTTCCAGGAAGATTTCAACGCAGCCAACCTCATGTGGTATAATGGAAGAGTTTCCTGACCGGACTTGTTGGTGAGAAGCAGCACTGAAAGGCTCTCTAGGAGACAACCAGTGGCTTTGTGGGGCTGCAGGATGGGACAGAACAGCTTTATTTCTAAACAGGACATCTATTTCCTGTGGACACTCTGTGTGAAAAATCAAATGTCACAGCCCGAGAGCAGTCAACCCAGCTGACCGTGAGCCATGATGTCTGATTTGCTAAGTGATCTTCTCCTTGTATATTTGTCCCTTCCTCTTTGCTGTCCCTCCCACTCAGAGGAACTTCTACTCCTTTTTTCGAGGACCAATCAACCCACCTGTTCTCTTGACATATTGGTCCATTCTTTCCCTCCACCTGCTTCCACCCTCACTCTAGAACAGCCTTCTGTTTCTAGATCTCTCAAGATCTTTCTAGAGCCTATCTTTCTTGACCTCTGGCCATTCACTAGAACTGGTGTCTGCCCTCTCCTTAAAACTCTTCTGCTGAAATTCTCCTGGACCCCCAACATCTTCTCTGAATCCCCCTGATCCATCGTCCTTCTTCCCCGGTTTGCTGGCTGCACGCTCTCTTTCACCCAGCCTCCCAGAAGACCTGTGCCAAGCCCTGTGCTAGACAATAGGGGTGAACAATAGAGGACAAGACAGACCCTGCCCCTGCTGTCATGGAGCTGACAGTCCGGTGGGGAACATGCCCCTCAATCAATAATTACACAAGTGTTCATTTCATTACAATTGTGTCAAGTGTTCCAAATGAGCAGCACAGGGTGCTGAAATTGCACGAAATGGGAGTGGGGGGGGGCAGCTAATCGAGCCTGGGGGCAGGAAAGATGTTGTGAGTGACGTCACACTGAAGTGGTGTCTGGAATTAGAGCTGGCCTGGCACTTCCTTTGGTGAACTCGAGGACCCACCTTCTGAGGTCTTTTCCACCCCTCCCTATGCCACTCCTGGGCAATCATATTTTCTCTTTCACAATGACCACCGATGGTCCAAAAAACATTTCTCTCTAGCCCCTCCTTTGCTTATGAACTCCAACTCTGTATTTGCAACCCCTGCCGGACCTCTAACTACAATGCCTGAGAGAAACTTCAGACTCAACATGTTAGACGAGACTCCCCCAGGCAAAAGTTCTCCACACCACTTTTCCCCACCCTGGATGCCATCCAAGGCCCAGGCGACCTTATTCTTGAACCCACCTACTCCCCCTGTCTCTCCACCACATCTAAAATGCCACCAACACCAGTTAATTCCATCCACCCAACCACCTCCTGAATCTGTTCATTATCATATATTAAGTTCTCCAAATCCAGAGCCACACTTTCTTAATTCAAGGTTTAATTTTTGCTTATGATGATAAAATATATACTCATGATAGAAAATTTTGAAAAAACACAGAATAACAAATTAGAAACTATCCCCTGATAACATATTGGTATATTTCTACATGTACATGTGTCTTATGTTTAGAAATTGCCATCATATAAGGAATACAGGTGGTAGATGGTTACACTGGGGGTCCCCATATCCACCCCTTGTGTAGTCTGCCCCGCTGAGTCTAGGCTTGGCCATGTGACTTGCTCTGGCCAGTGGGACATTAGCAAGCATGACACACACAGAGGTTAAGAACTGTTACATTAAATTACCTTTAAAAAATTATTTTTAAAGGCCAAATATTTCCTATGTGTATGTACCATAATTTATTATTTTCTCTACTGCTGGGTATTTAGATTGTCACATTTTTCTGATTTATGATTAATGAATATCTTTTCACATTTCTGATGCATTTCTGATTACCTCCCTAAGCTGGATTTCTAGAGTTGGACTTACTAGGTCAAAAGATTTGTGCACAGTTAAGCCTCTTCACGCCGTGTGCCAGAAAAGCTTCTTCTAGCTATACTCCCACGAGTAATTTAGGAAAATGCCTTTCTTAACACAACCTATGCCTGGTTTTACCTGATAAGTGAAAAATGATATTTCATTTTACTTTGAGTTTTTCTGATTACCAGTAAGTTAAACATTTCCCCTATCTTCCTTGGCTGCATGTACTTCTGTGTATGAGCTGATCTGTATTCTTCCTTTGGCTAATTTTTCTATTGAGATATAAATGTTTTCTCCTCCAGATTTATATAAGTGATTTATATACTAAAGGCTTTAAGCTTTTTTCCTGTCACTGGAGGCAATTTCTCTACATTGACTTAAACTTTTGTTCCTAATGCTTGTGATATATAAAAGCTAATTTTCAGAAGCAGTCCAACACACTGTTCTTCATTCTTTCTGATGTTTTCCCCAGTGTTTTCTACTTTAAAAGCTACTCTTCCCTAGAAAAGGGAGCATATTTTCTTGGTTTTTTTTTTTATGGTTTAACTTGAAATGTCTAATTGGGATTTATTTTGACATATGTTGTGAGGAGAGGACCTAATTATTTTTCATTGGTCAGTTGCTAAATGATCCATCCCGTCTCCCCACAGATTTGTAATGCCCCTTCGTCATCTATTGAATTCTCATAAATGCTAGGGCTGGCTTTTGAATTGTTATTCTGTTCCTTTAATCTGTGTCTCTACTCATACACCAATTGCTATTTTAACACTGTGCATTTGTAATATGTTTTATTACCATCCTTTCATGTATTCATTCCATAAATATTTACCAAGCCACAGCAAGTGTCTAGGCATAGTTCTAGGCACTGAGGATGCAGCAGTACAACAGGCAGAACACTTCCGTCTGCTTCCTGCCCAGTGGGGTCAACGAACGTTGAACAAGCAACAATAACAACAACAACATCATTTATTGAACACTTACTCTGTGTGGCGGGCTCTGTTAGGCACTTTACACATCACATTTCATCCTCACAACAGCCCCATGACATAGTACTGTTATTATTTCCATTTTACAGATAAGGAAAACTGAGGCCCAGATGGGCACACTGTGGCAGCAGTAAGGGGCCAAGCCAGACTTGAACACGGGTGGTCCAGGTCAGAGCCACCACACTGTAAATAAAGTACGCAATGCAGATTAAAAACAGAGAAGAGGGAATGACAGGAACAAGCGCCACTAAGATGGGTGGTCAGGGAAGGCTTCTCAGAGGAGCCTTCATCTGAGCACTGGCCTCAATCGTAAGAATGAGTGAGTCACGAGAGGGAAGAAGTTCTCTGTGCAAGCAGCAGCAGATGTGAGGGTGGGCACGAGCTTGGAGTTTTCTAGAAGAGAAGGCAGGCAGCAGAGCTGGAGCCCAGCGAGAGGGCGGAGGCAGGAGGGGTGCAGACAGCAGCCGCGTGGGGCGCGCAGTTCCCAGGAAAGGGTGGAGGCTTTATTCTAAGGGTGACAGGATGACACGCGCAGCTGGGATGTGATTCGTGTTTTAAAAGATCACGCTGGAGGGCGTGTGGGGAACAAACCGGAGGAGACATCATCATCCTCCTTTATGAAAAAAATCTCTCAGCTATTTTCAGCTGTTTATTCTTTCTGAGGAATCTCAGAATCACTTTGTTGTGTTCCCAAAAATTCCATAGGGATTTAACTGAAATCACTAAATACCCTTTGCACTGATTTGGGAGAACTGTCACCTTTACAAAACGTGCTCTTCTCATCCAGGAACTTGTTATATTTTTCTTTTTATTCAAGTTATTCAAAAATAAAAATTTTGGAGCTTTCTTCAAAAACACCCAACCCGTACCATCAGGGCCCTTATTATCACTCACCTGCTCTGCCGCAACCAACCACCTCTCCAAACTGGGGTCCTGCCATCCCTCCACCCCTGGCTGCCTCTCCGCTTGGGACTCCTCGCTGCTCACGGAAGTCCAGACCAGACTCAACGCCCCTTCCGTTCTCCCCTGCTCCCCAGTGCCCCCCTCTAAGGGGGCTTTTCTTCCTCTCGGCTGGGTGAACTCAGTCACCTCCAGGGCCAACCAGCACAGGGTGGGTACCCTTTTCTGAAAGGTGTATGTGAATAATCTGAGGCCAGGTGTCATGAGTTGAATTGTGTCCTTCTGCCTAAGACCCCCACCCAAAATTCTTATGTGAAGTCCTAACCAGCAGTACCAAGTAATCACTATGACTTCGCCACAAGAGAGAGGAAAGAAGGTGGAAGGAGGAAAGGGACCTAAATATGTGGTCAGAGGCTAAAATTGGTGATTGAGGGCTGGTGAGAGAGTACGGAGAGTTCCTAAGGCCAGAAGGCCACAGTCATGCCTGCAGTCTAGGAGGGATGGAGAAGCTGAATAGGGCAAAGGGACCTTTGTTACTAGTGAGAGCTCCACCCTCACCCCAGTACAGACAGCCATGTGAATGTGGCCCGGCCACAAGCAGTTCCTTTGCCAGGTCCAGCTGGGGCTGGAGCGCCGGGGCTGGTGCCTTCTGAGAAAGGAAAGAGGCCCTGGGATGCAGAGGCAGGCTGGCCCGGGTGGTGCTCTGCTCACGGAGTAGAATCAACAAGAGGGTAAACTAATGGAGACAGCTCTAAGGAAGCAGCCCAGCCCTGTTCCCATTCCAGCTCCAGAGAGTGTGTATGGAAAGGACAGTGCCACCAGACGCCCCTCTGAAAGCTTCACCCGTGGGAGCTGTGGCCAGTGGCAATGCGCTGGGAACCAACACTTGACTTTTCTGAGTTTTCGTTTCCATGTCTGTAAAATGCGTGGCTGTTAGTGAGATGAGCTAAAAGCTCCTGTTAGTCACGATGAGATGGAAAGACAGATAGTCGGCCAGCATCCCCAACATCCAGATCCCCAGCCAGCCCTTTCTTGCAGCCACAGTCACCCCCAAGTCCCAAAAGAGAAGGAACCAGGCCGAGGAGCACATTAACTACTAGGCCAAGGGCCAGCCGCCCATCACACACACTCTCCTGCTAACCAGCCTAAACGTGTGGCCCATGGGACGTATCTCCCTGGCCTGTGGTATCCAGTGGTGACTCTTAACAGCCTCTCATTAAAACCCAGTAACAGGAGAGGATCAGAAATTCACATTAAGGCTGGGCACTGTGGCTCATGCCTGTAATCCTAGCACTTTCGGAGGCCGAGGCAAGAGGCTTACTTGAGCTCAGGAATTTGAGACTAACCTGAGCAAGAGCAAGACCCCGTCTCTACAAAAAATAGAAAAATTAGCTAGGCATGGTGGCACACGCCTGTAGTCCCAGCAACTTAGGAGGCTGAGGCGGGAGGATGGCTTGAGCCCGGGAGTTTGAGGCTGCAGTGAGCTATGATGTGGCTACTGCACTCTAACCTGGGTGACAAAGCGAAACCTTGTCTCCAAAGAAAAAAAAAGAAATTTGTACTCAGTTGACAGACAACAACCAGCAGCAGGAAGGGAGAGCATGCTGCACCCCTGCACACCTAGCACAGACGTCTCTCATCAACACTGGCACATGTGTGCTCAGCTTGGCCCTCAAATCCTCATCACAGTGCTCCAGGCAGCTCCTACTATAGACAGAGCTGGCCACCTCCTTGCTAGCCTCGACCTACGCAGTAGCCTACATTTTTAATTGCAGAATTACACATTTTAACAGCTAATTGAGTTAGGTTTCTAAGGGACAGTCAGTATAATAAAATGAGTAAACAGCCTTGGGAGTAAGCAGACCCCGGAACAAAGCTGTTTGAGTAAGTTGGGGCAAACACTTACGGAATGCCTACGACATGCCCAGCACTGTGGCACTGTGGTCCGGCACTGTGGCTGGTCTAACGTGTTACAGAATGTGATCCCACACAAACCCACCAGGTAGGGACCGTAATTACCCCCATTCACCAGATGAGAACACCGAGGCACAGAGCGGTCACTCCACTTGTCCAAGGACAAACATCTTTCTTTGAGCCCAGTCTGGCTCCAGGTCTGTGCTCTTCACCTCCCAGTAGGGCTCCCTGTGGCTTCTGCGTGCATCGGACCACCCGAGGGGCTTGGCAGAACACAGACTACTGGGCTTCACCCTCTGGGCCTCATTCTGCAGACCGTGGTGGGGCCTGAGAACATGCATTCCTAACAAGCTCCCAGGCGCTGCTAATGCTACCAGTCCAGGGACCACACTTGGAGAGCCACTGCCTCTGGTGAGGATAAGCTCGCAGAACAGTTGTGTGGAACTCGTGGCACTACACGGGTGAGTATTAATATGGTTCCTGGTACAGCGTAGGGGACCCACGAATACTCTTTCTCTTCCCTCTGAGAATCAAGTGCATCTCAGGCATCTGCCAGCAGAGGGGTGGGGGGCGCCCTCTGCCTTCCTGTTTCTCAAACTCTACTGACCACTCCCAGCACCGGGTAGTCACTGCTGACCACTCAGCTCCAGGGAAAGAGCGTGGCCCTGATGCCCAGCCACCGAGTAGTAGGCACTCTCCACTGTACTGTTCTGATGCACTAGCACAGACAGAACCACAGCAGAGCCCCACGCAGCGGGCCTGAGCTCTGTCTACAGCCAAACACTGAGAGGTACACAGGCTTAATTTTGCATTTCTAAATATTAACATCTAAACTGTGCAAACTTTGCTTACTCTTTTTAAAGGGCCGCTGTGAAGGGGAAGAGGGAGGAGGAATAATACAGGCCCCAGTTTATTTCTGGCATAAAGCCATCCCGGTTTGAGGGCTTGTCAGTCTGGCAGCCGCCTGTGCTCCTGGCCCCGGGTGAGCCTGCCCACCCCGCCCCCACCCAGCCGCCCGGGGAACCAGCAACCCTGCCATCCCTGCCCAGGGTTGCCGCTGAACTGGAGTAACCTGGTCCTGCTGGCCCAGGCCCAGACAGACAGCTCATTCGGGTCACTAGGATTCACACTTCAAAAGGAGGAACACGCTGATGAGATAAAAATAAAAACTGCTGAGTACAGAGGAGGCGCCGTTCCTGGAGGGCAGCAGGCCTCGGGCGGGCGCTGTCTCTGTTCTGTCCTGGTGGGGGCCAAGGGCCTTGCGTGGACAAAAGGCAAGAGCCCAGCTCCCTGTCTGGGTCATAAAAACCCTGCACTGAGATCCCAGTTCACCTGGGGTTCAAAACACCTAAGAAGTGGTGATCTCACCCCTAAGACTCCAGGATTAGTACGACAGAAACGCTTCACAGACAGTGCTTCAAGCACACATCCTTGCTGCGCTTTGGCGTGACTACACGGCAGGATCGCGTGCAAAATACTCTCGCTTCAGATTTCAAAACCAAAAATGGTGGCTGCAGGCAGGAAAGGACCCTGGAATTGAGGTTACCTGACCAAGCAGGCTCTGGGCTAGGACCCCTCCCACCCCCTACTCCCCACTTTCCTAAAGGCCTCGCCCACAGAACCACCTTCTCCAGATGGGCATGACTAGCCCAACTCCTGGGCCCCAGACCCATCTCCTGTGAATGCCTGCGAGCATCTCAAGCAGGTGGCCTAACCTGTCTGGGCTGTAAAGTGGACGAGGTTCAGAAGTTCTAACCCAAACGGATTATGTGTAGAATGTGCATCCCTCCCTCCACCCCCATTCTAACAGAGGGCTCCTCATTATTCTGCATCTTTCTACTCAGATAACCCGCCTCTGAAGAACCTCTTTGACATCTTCGGCAGATGAAGGTGTTTCTCATGTGTTTCCACAGTCTCACTCATATTCCTACCACCATGCTAACCACGCTGACACAATGATCTGTCTTTCTCTTCCACTAGATTCTGAGCTCCAAGAATGCCAGAGTTGTATGGACTCAGCACCTGGCAGACCCTCAGTAAATGTTTGCCAAAGGAATGGTGCCCACCTGTCTCCTTCACAAAGTTTTAGGTGCAAAGGAGAATATACTAAAATGTCCTGTAAGTGGAAAAGCCCTGTGAAAATGTATAGAATTACTATTACCTATAACTTATTAAGGTGTAAGGCTTTTTTCAACAATGGGAGATGAGTGCTAGCAGGAGCCTGCATCAGATGTAGTGATTCCCTGGGCCCAGACAGCATCCTTGCAGCTTTGCAACTTCACCCTGTGAGGTGCTGAGTGATACAGCTTATATAGTGTCTGACACGGAGCCACGAGCCACACACGGCTAACAGGCACCGGAAACGTGGGGGGTCTGAACTGAGATGTGCTGTTCAGGGTACAATACACACTGGATTCCATAACAATAAATATAAAATATTTTTATATTATGTGCAGAAATGTTAATATTTTGGATAAAATGGATTAAATATTAAAATTAATGTCACTTGCTTCTTCCTACCTTTTTAAAATGTGCTACTAGAAAATTGACAACTGCATGCGTGGCTCACATCGCATTTCAGCTGGACAGTAGCGTGGTAGATAGTCCACCAAGAGCTGTTCTTTCTGAACTAGCACTGGAGCCCAAAGACATTTGCTTATTTTGGGGATCCTTATGATAAAACCCTATTTCCTAGCCAGCGCCTCTAGTCAGGGGTTTAGCACTGTTATCACTCAACCTTCAACCAAGCTCCTCGCTCCAGGAGACCTAGGCGGGTCTGGGGAGGTCTGTCTGGCATGGAGCGGTGGCCTACATGCTGTCTGGGGCCTGAATGCACGCAGGGCCCGCGTGTGAATGGAAGACACAGCGGCCTCGATTCAGCCCGACTCGGCAGCCGGAGCTCATTGTGCTCGGCAGATTCCTGCCCTTATTTAGGTCACTGGCCCCATTACCCCAGAGTCCGGGAGAGGGAGTTTCTATGGCATTTTGTCTGTGCCACTCTTTGCTACTCTGGTCCCCTCTTTGCAGAAAACACCACTCTGCTGAGGCACTGGAACTTTAAAAATAGCCAGGACCTGGTTTACACTTGCTATTCACTCCACACCTCCTTGCTCACTTTGGGAATTTCTTACCGTTTTCAAAAGTTAAATACATAATTAAAAATCTAATGCCACTTCATGTGGGGGAAAAGAATCGCACTGCACGCTTCTAACCTGCTCAGCTTTCCAGATCACATGTAGGACCACACCTTCAGTCTTCCCAACGCAACATTAGGACCCCAAACCTGAGGGCTGCATGGGCAAGGAACTGTGAAACTCTTACAAAGCACAAGAGACCAGAAATATTTCACAAGCAACTCCCTCCTCTCCCTTGTAAAATTTGAGCCATGAGGCCAGGTTTTCCTCATCGCAAAACAATCATGTTGCAATGACTTGGATATGAGAGTTTTGAAAGGAGATGAGTCTTTGAAGAGCCCGGAGACAAAGACCAATTATTTCCTTATATTGTTTGTCTTTTAAATTATTTTATTTATATAAATAATACATGACTACATTCTCATTTTAAAGAAAATCCCAATACAGAAGTGAGTAACAAAATGCTCATACCAATGCCACCTCCAAAATCTTGTTCTTAGCTTTTGTTCCTGATGAAATGTGATGTGTGTTTGTCTTGACTCTGTCAGTTGCTGGCCCCCTCCCCCACTCACCTCCCTTCCAAACTGAGAATCAATGTGGTTTTTTTTATATGTACAGGTCAATGGTGGCAAACAGAAATGAGCTGGGACCACTGCCCTGGCTATATGCACAGCTAACCTTTCACCCTGACTTACGAACCCAGGATGTTCTCCTTGCCCCACCACCAGCCATTCCTAGAGGGCAACGGTCACAATTTATTTGTCCCTACATCTCCAGCATTAAGCACAGGATCTGGTACCCAGGAAGTCATCAACAAACATCTGCTACAGTGTCCCAAGTTTCTTCTCTTCTCTTCTCTTCTCTTTCTCCCTCCCTTCCTTCCTTCCTTCCTTCCTTCCTTGAGACAAGGCCTCGCTCTGTCACCCTAGCTAGAGTAGAGTGTCGTCATCACAGCTCACTGCAATCTCCAACTCCTGGGCTCAAGCGATCCTCCCATATCAGCTTCCCAAATAGCTGGGACTACAAGGCACAGCCACCGCACCCAGCTAACTTTTCTATCTTTTGTAGAGATGAGGTCTTGTTCTTGCTCAGGCTGCTCTCCAACTCCTGAGCTCAAGCGACCCTTCTGCTTCAGCCTCCCAGAGTGCTAGGCTTACAGGTGTGAGCCACTACCCCAGCCTCCAAGTTTCTTTTTAAAAAAACCACTGTCACACAATAATTTCTAACAACTTCAGGAACTGGAGGGAGGCCTTCCAGAATATTGAAGGGTGGGGGGAAGGTGCACCCGGAAGAGCAGCAGCCCCAGGCTCTGCAGCCCAGGTGAGCCCCGTCTGTCTGCCAGGCTTGGGATACCTGCAGACTTTACTCTCCTCTCAGCTTGTTCTAGGGGAAGCTGCAAAGTACCCAGAGGGCCAGATAGCCCTGAATCACATGGGGCATCCCAAGGCAAGGTCAGCAGCTCACTTAGGGGGCAAACAACCCAAACCCACAAAACACAAAGAGGTTTGGCCTGGGGGATGGTCAGATTTCACCCCCTCCAAAATCTGTTTCTGCTACTAATAAAATTCACCCATATTTACTGTTTTCCTGCTCTCGGCTCAATCAGCAAATGTTTATAGAACAAGTACCCTGTTTATGTACAACACTGAGCTATGAGAAGACACATGAAAAATGGTTCTTGCTCATAAGGAATTCTCAGTCTAATTGGGAGGCACTAAATCGAGACACTAGAGTTAACCAGATAAGCAGGCCCTGGAGAACCCAGGGACTAAAGACCTGCTCCCTCTCCAGATCTCTGGGTCACAAGCTCCCATGTTCAGCAGACATCAGAGAATCATCCTCTTTCACTTCCCAGGCCACCATGAGGCTACCTCCTGGCCAAACAGGAAGGAAGAGGAACAACAGAAAGTGGAGAGTCATTCTGTGGGACAAATGGGTACATGGATCAAAGCTTCAAAATATGCATCTTCTTTGACCCAGTATCAACCTATGGGACAATAAAAGTGTCCATAAAGATATGCTTATTACAGAGTTAAATATATATATATATATATATATATATATATATATATATATATAACAGAAAAGCTTAAATGTCAAACAACAGAGATTAAGTAGGAATAACAACAGTACCTATCTCATAGGGCTGTGTGATGATACAGTGAGTTTATATGTAAAGCTTAGAACAGTGCCTGGCTTATGGCAAGTCCTGTACAGAAGTCACTACTCTTCCTCCTCCTCCTCCTCTGCATCATCAACTTTGCTGCTGCTCTTAGATAGATTATGATGCCTTCATCTTATGCAGCCATTTTAAATGCTACTTAAAAGGGCATTTAATGACATAGGGAAAGACTGAAATATTATTGAGTAAAAAAAAGTGATTTATAAAACCATACGTGAGCATGATCTCAATTTTATATAAATCCACATTTACTCATGAGCACAGGAAACAGAGACTGGAAGTGCATTTGTGGAGGCACCAGGAGCAATTATTCCGAATGGCAGTATTATGGGTGATTTTTCTTTATCATTTTTGTTTTTATGAATCCTCTAAATTTTCACAGGAAAATGTATTTTTTATGACACTTTGCCAATTAAACAGTGAGAGAGTGGCAGCTTTTGGCCCACTGCTAATTTTCATTATACTTTCTTTTAGCTCCTGCAAAGGAGGGTCTGGGGTCTATTTTTACCACCGTGTTCCTGTCCCACAACAGATAATGATTGCTCCCACCAGGCAGCTTTTTGAAATGACGATGCAGTCTTTCCATAACAGCTAATTACCTCTGAGCCTTTCAGTTGAGTCCAAAAGAGAACCAGAGTTTTAAAAACACCAGCCTCTCCCACACTGAACTCCTGGGGAAAAAACAATAAACTAAACCAGCCAGGTATTAATTTAGAGTTTCTGGGGGCTTTCTGCTTTCCCCTGCTCATCTGTTAGACAGCGAAGGGGAAAGGAAGGAAAATGACCGCAGTGTTAACAGGGATGGTGACTGTGTGGTGTGGGGCACGGTCTATGGTGCTTTCCTGAGCCACTTCCTGTCCCTGTGCAGCCCACTCCACGACTACCCCAGAGGCGGGGACAGGCATGCTTCAGAGCCGCTGTGCAAAGCCTGGGCATGGGAGCAGCACTATGACGGGTGCCGTTTACCATATAACAAGAGGGCATTCTGCCCCCGGGTCTCCAGGCCTGAAACTCTTCCCTCTGTGGAACCCGGGGATCCAAACTCAGAACCCAGTATTTGTCCCCGACATGCCAAGAGTGACCACCAGCACGTCCAGCCCCAACTGGCAGCCTTGCCGGCAGTGGGGCCTGGCGGGTGGTTGATCCAGGGCAAACACAGAAACCATCACCACCGCCTTGCCGTGAAGAAGGCTCTGGTTTGGCCATCCTCCTTCAGACACCACCAGGCAGGGACTGGGTTCAGCACAGCACAGGGTTCGAGAGCTGGGCTCTAAATCAGAGAGTTCACATCCCAGCTCTGCATACAAGTGACATGTCCTTGGGCCGCATTAGCCTTTCTAAGGGCTATAAAACGGGGCTCGGGCTAGTTTCACCTTATAAGGTCATGCTGAAGGTTAAACACAAGGCACACAACGCACATGGCTCAGTTCTCAAGCACACTGAGTCATCTGAGAAATGTTAGCTTGGTTTAAAAAACAGCCTGTTCGGCACCTGCACCAAGCCGAGAGTTATTAGGTCTTGCCACAAAGGTTCTATCATTTAAACGCAATCTATGCTGCTCATTTCCCACAGGCACCCTCGCGGGGCCTGGGTGCAGCCCTATCACCCCCAGAACCAGGCTACGGCCCTGGTTAGGAGTTGGTCTGGCAGCAAACGTTTACTGCGTGGAGGCTCCAGGCATGTTTGGCACAGGCTAGCAAACAGGGTGAAAAATCTAAGTCTCCGCAGAAAATAAACAGCCCCTCCCGGGCAAGACCTATGCAGAGGCCCTGGCTGAAATTCCAGGCTGTCAGCAGGATCGCAGGCCCCTGAAGTGTCTGCAGGAGAGAATTCCACACAAGGGCCTGGTCCGAATGACGCGTGTCCTGCAGACTTTTCCCACCCCATGCTCACGTCGCTCAGCTCTCATGCTCACTTCTCGTCCCGCCCTCTACTGCGGAGGCGTGCAGCGAGGTGGCAAATTGTTCTCTCAGCTGGAATCCAACTTCCACGCTGAGAAGTACAGAACTTCTCTAACTTGAATCCCCTGGGGAGCCTGGACACATGTAGATGCTGAGTTCCGTATGTCTGGGGTAGGGCTGGAGATTCTGCATTTCTAACAAACTCTCAGGTGATGCTGACGCTGCTGGTCTGAGGACCATGCTGTGAATCCCAGGGAGCTGGAACCCTTTGGATGAGAATCCTAAACGAAGCCAGAACTGGCCAAAAAAGACAGCTGAGGCATGACGCAGGGCTCAATCCTACCTCAGGCTTTATCCAGCCAGAACCAGAGAGAGTTTCTCATCTGTAGAACCTGCTTTCTGGACCTTGGGAGCAAATGCACCCGCAGGTTTCTGAAAATACCACCCGAGAGGGTGCCAGGTGGGGGCTGGCAGAGACAAGGAGCAGGTCAGGGGAAGGGCGACAAATTGACAGCTTACAACTGGAGAAGTGGGGAGGGAGGAAGGGGACGTCACCTACAGTGACACCAGAAAGTGGGCAGTTCATATGATGGAAACAGAGGCTCAGACAGGTAATGGCACTTGCCCTGTGCCACTCAGCTAAGAGTCATCAGAGATGAGATCTGAACCCAGTCCAGACCTTTCCTGCTCTTGACCCTGAGCGTTATTCTCCATACCCTGGTGGGGAGGA
Organism: Lepilemur ruficaudatus; assembly: GCA_963574885.1. NCBI lineage: Eukaryota > Metazoa > Chordata > Mammalia > Primates > Lepilemuridae > Lepilemur > Lepilemur ruficaudatus. The sequence continues at coordinate 34,699 of CAUYRT010050910.1, read as the reverse complement.
GATGCTGGAACCCTTCACCCAGCATCCTTCAGAGTTAACATCTTATGAAACACAGGATAGTTATCAAAATCAGAGAACTAATGGTGACACAACAGTATCAACTACTCTACAGCTCATTTGCATATTTCACCATTTGTCCACAAAGATTCTTTTTCTGGTCCAAGATCCCATCCAGGACCCGGCAGGGCATTTAGCGGCCATGTCTCCTTAGTCTCCTCCCATCTGGGGCAGTTTCTCAGTCTATCTTTCATGACCTTGATATATTTTAAGGTCCAGTTATTTGCAGACTGTCTCTCAGATTGGGTTTGTTGGTTGCTCCTTTCTGATTAAATTCTGATTCTGCATTTTTGACAAAACTACCACAGATTTAAGATTGTACTCTTCTCAGGGCATTGTATCAGGAGATACAGGAGAATGATGGACATGTCCCATTACAGGTGATTTCAACACTTTTTATCTGGTTAAGGGGGTGTCTAGCAGGTGTCTCCAGTGGAAAGTGCCTACTTTTCCCTTTGTGATGAATAAGCATCTTGCAGAGGGATACTTTGAGATGACCCAAATATCTGAACAGGTGATTCTGGTGCATGCTCATGCCATAGAGCCACTGCTGGGTTAGAGGACAATGAGTAGGGACAGGATGTAAGAAACATGGTTCCATGTTTGTTAACAGACAACCTGCAGAAGACTCTAGTAAATCTCTGCCACAGGAGCCTCAGGCAGGAATCCAGCCTGGGAAATTTGGTAATCTGAGTGATGACAACACACAAACAAAAAAATCCTCCCCATGTCAACCTTCCAACAGGAATGTTCTGAAGGACATATCTAGCACTCCACAGTGTCCCTGCAAGAAAACTGGATGGTACGGGTAATGATTCCCTTAAATTAAGTTTTTCTTTCTAGAATTGGGCTCTTAGCTTGAACAAAACTGGGCACGCTTAAAAAATGTGACGCAGGAGAAAATATCCATAAATCTTAGAAGGGAGTGGGAAGAGTTTGAGATTTACAAGGTAATACATAACGGTTATGATTTATACATGCCTGCACAGGGCCAGGTGCCCTGTGGGACGTGCATGAGAGCTGGTCATCAGGACAACCCATTCAACAGGTAGGAGAGGAGCTCATCACAGTCACTGAGGTGCTTTGCCCAGGCTGTACCCACAGCCCCTCCATTCTGGTACTCCCTGCCCCCAGAGGAAGTGTTCCCTGCCTCCCTCACTGTTGGGGGTGCTCCATGGCCTTTGAAGTGGTCTGCCCAGTGACTCAGCATGTGCTAAAGCAAGAGGTCTTATCCCCATTTTAGGGACAAAGCAGCAGAGACTCAGAGAGAGTGCGACCACCCAGCCAAAAGAGGGGAAAGGGTCCCTGAGCCGGCTTGTCCACCGGCAGTCTGTGCTCCTCACCTCAGTCCTGCCCCGAAGGCTTTGCAGGGCTGGCCCAGCCTGCCCAGAGAGCCCCAGAAGGAAGTCCTGGGCATTTCAAAGGCATAAGCTTTTAATAATAACTTTTAAATCTCCCTTCCTAGAAAATTCTTCTCATCAAGAGAGTCCCCACCCTGGAAAACCAAGTCAACTCAGGTTCCTGATACCCAAAGGAAAACTGCTGGCCAGGGCCACCGTTGATAGATGGGTCTGGGTCAGTGTGTGCTCTGGGGTGGCAAGACACTGCACTTTCTAAAGCACTTTCTTCATATTTCTAAGAGAGCAGAAGAGCTCCCCTCTCCCATCTTCTGAGGACACACCGCATTTCTGGGTTCAGATTCCAGTCGAAGGCATTATGCAGAACTTGCACATCCTGCTTGGACTGGCTGGGCGGGTATGACATTGCGGGGCCTGCCGGCAAAGTTCATTGCACCTTGCCACCGTGAAGGCGAGGAGAGGCTCCTCCTGGCTCTCCTCCATGGTCCTTCCCCTCACTGTGAACAGCTGTCTGCTGTTCCAGAAGGGCACCACATCCCACCAGCTGCACTGCTCTGGCTACAGCACAGCAGCCCCTGAGGAAGCGGAGGTGGCATCAGCAGAGTGACCACAACTGGCGCCCAGGGAGATGGCCCTCGCTGAGGCCTCCGGGGAAGGGGATAAGAATGCCAATGCGCCAATCAATCTGAAATTGTGTATTGACAGATAGGGTTCATCTCGTCCCTGTGTTCCAAGGAATACAGAATGCATAACCTTTTAAAGCTTTCCTTTTGATTTTCAGGCAAGGTACTTGATATTCCAGCATTTAAGTGCTCTACATTGTCTTGTGTGATGCCCCAAAGAGCACCCTGCTCGCCTTCACACGTCTTGTGAGTTTGTTTACTTATTAATTAGCAAATAAAAACTGTATAGAATTGTATAATCACTGGCATAACAATGTTGTGGTTAATGACAAACTGCATATACGATGGTGGTCCCATAAGAACATAAAGGAGCTGAAAGATTCCTATCGCCTAGTGACCAGTAGCCTTGGTAACATCGAGGCACAGTTACTTTATTTTAAAAATAAATTTAGTGCAGCCTAAGAGCACAGTGTTTATAAAGTCTACAGTAGTGCACAGTAACGTGCTAGGATTTCACAGTCACTCACCACTCACCGGCATACTCAGAGCGACTTCCAGTCCTATAAGCACCACTCGTGATAAATGCCCTACACAGGTTACCATTTTTTCTCTTTTATATCATATTTTTACCATACCTTTTCTATGTTTAGCTATGTTTAGGTACACAAATACCATATGTCACAGTTGCCTACAGAATTCAGTACAGTAACATGCTGTGCAGGTTGGTAGCCTAGGAGCACGTAGCCTCGGTGTGTAGTAGGCAACGCCATCTAGGTTTGTGTAAGTACACTCTGTGACATTCGCACAAAGCTTCCCACTCCGACGCTGTGTGTTTCCTGACCCAAAAGGTCTCTATCGCATTCATGAAAACACAGTTTAGTTCTAATCCTGATCCAAGGAGTACCATTTCTATCACTTCTTAGATTTTTTTTTTTTTTTTGAGACAGAGTCTCACTCTGCTGCCTGGGCTAGAGTGCTGTGGTGTCAGCCTAGCTCACAGCAACCTCAAACTCCTGGGCTCAAGCCATCCTTCTGCCTCAGCCTCCCGAGTAGCTGGGACTACAGGCATGTGCCACCATGCCCGGCTAATTTTTTTACATATATTTTTAGTTGTCCATTAATTTCTTTCTGTTTATAGTAGAGACGGGGTCTCGCTCTTGCTCAGGCTGGCCTTGAACTCCTGACCTCGAGCGATCCACCTGCCTCATCCTCCCAGAGTGCTAGGATTACAGGCGTGAGCCACCGCGCCCGGCCCACTTCTTAGATTTTAAAGTCAGTTTAAAAAAAAAAAAACTATAAGAGGAGGTGAGTTACATAATAGGCTGTGACTTTCATAACCCAGGTGTGTTGAGTAAGACCTAGGCTTTGATGGGTCAGGTTCTCCTGCCTCAGTTTCAGGCTGGCTCGCTTTGTGGTAACACTGCACGCTTCTGGTTGCTGTACTTTCCAGTATATATACAATTGTTAAAAAATCAGTTTAAAAAAAAAAGAAGAAATACATGCACACAAATATGGACAAGGTCAATGTCCTGAACGTTGGATGCAAAGAAAAGTGTCAGCTGCGCCAGAGGCAGGCAGACGGGACTTCCTGCCCGGCCCGGCCTGCTGGTCTTCCCTTTGCCGTTGCTCAGAAATGCCGCTGCTGGAGTTTTTCCCTGCATTCACGTGACACAAGGAGTTCGCTGCATCTGTTCTTTTGCTTTCTTCCCTTTTAAAAATAATTTGTGGTTTGTGTGTTTTTACACAATACAGATTAGCTGGCTGCGGATGCGTCACTGCTCACACGCCGTCACTCAAGGCGTTTAAAAATAAAAATCGCATCTGCAATGCAAAGCTCACGCGCTCCTCTTTTAGAAAAGGGTGAACGACTTGGGTGCCCAGCCCCTTTCTTTTAAATTCGACTCAGGCCTCCAATGTGCCTGTGCAGAGCACGTAAAGATGGCATTCTGACGACCTGAGAAGGGTCTCGGTGCTTCTAAACCTTTATCTCCCCAGACGTGCTCCTTCAAACCTCAAGGGCATGTGGTCACAAAACAGTGTCAGGATCCCAGATTCCTGGACCAGAAAAGGCTACAGTCCCTGGCCACAAACTGTTCCTGTGATAACCTCCCTCAGACTAACACAAAAGAGCAACTTCCTAAAATGAAACATGTCTGATCAGACACCCAGGGCTGCCTTCTGTAATGGTTGGGGCAAAAGTCTGCCTTTGGTTTCACTCCAAAGTGCTGGAGATTTGCACCACCTGGGAGGACTCAAACTGGACCAGGTGGCTGAGCACATCACCTAATCATTCCCAGTCTGAGTGCACATCTCTCTTCTTTGGTGTGGGGTCAAAGCCTCACTGTGGAAAACAAATTATATTTAGCTCCGCCAGTCCCACCTTTGGTCTTGGCCATCAAGGGGGTAGGATGCAGCATTCGGGTGGCAGCTGCTTCCAAGCTGCCAGGACAACGGTAGTGTCACTGGCAACTCGGGGTCCACTGTATCACTGTCCCTCTTCCCACCTCTCTGGGGTGCAGCACATACCCTCTCCCATGCGTCAGTCCAGCTGTGCCAGAAAGGCTTCAGGGCTGAAACACCTATTTTAGGTTCTGAAGGAAAGCTGTCCCTGACCTGGGGGTGGCTGAGGCTAACCTGTCTCCTTGTCCTATAAACTCCCTCTTGTCATTTCAAGCACATGCTCAATTTTAGGACCAGTAACCAAGTTGTTCAAGATAACAAGACTTGGCACAAACCAACACTTCTCAGGAGAGTGTTTCCTTGACAGAAACTATGGACACTTTGTAACCTGACACCAGTAAGGTCACCTCTAAGCACTGTTTGATTTTATGTTCCCCAGCCAAAATGAGGGAACTCTGAAGTTCCTGAGTAAAAGCAAGTGTAGAAATCATTTCGTGTTCAGAGACCTCTTAAGCACTTTTCTGGGGAAGAGGTCAGTGACCAGCAGTGACTTAAGGGAAGGCAGCTGGCAAGAAACCAAAATGAGGAAGCCCGGGTATTCCAGGTGCGGTGGCTACAAGTCACGTCTGAGCCAGTCCCAGGACGTAACCCCAAGAAGGATAAGCGATTACCTGAGGGTGGGCTTCTCCTCTCTAAAAATAACCAAGAAACAGGCTTTATCCCAGCTCCCCCTCCCCCACTCGGAAAGTGCCATTTGTCTTATGATTGTACTCAGATGACTGATTTTTGCGTGCCAGGCTCGTGTTAGGTATCAGAGACTCAGAGGACTAAAATAAACTCAAAGGAACAAAGGGAGCCGATGGAAGTTGCCCGATGATTTCCCCCCTGCAAGTCTGCGAAGGCCACCCCGGGTGCTGGTTATCCTTCCCAGGGCTTCACCCTCATGCACAGGCCTGTGCCTAAAGATGAAGCTGTAGCCTTTGAAAAGCCAAACAAGAATCATTTCTCGGTCAGGACAGTATTGATTTTTGTCTGATGATGTCACAGGATTGAGAGTGGGAAACAGGACACAGGAGCCGAATCGAGAGATAGACCACACTAAAAACAACAGCCAGCATTTCACTGCGTGTTCTGTACACACTGGGCACGTGCATTTCTCTTCTGCATGCCATCGAAATCATGCTCTTATTTGTATTTTGTAGATGGGGAAACTGAGGCACAGCAAAGTAATTTGCCTACCATGTCAGATACAGTAAGTGTCAGATGGAGAACTGAAACAAGCGTATCCGCAGGCCTCTTCACTTACTACCCTCAGCAAGGAAACGCAGGTTAATTAATTTCTGGGCAGCTTTCCTTCTCGGTGGTCTTGGGGCAGTGGCAGGGTCACGCGCTTTCTCCCATCCCCACAGCACCTGCACCTCGTGGAGCTCTGTGCCCAAGGCAGGTGCTCAAAGCACTTACAGACTGGATTTCAAGATTCTCCCATTCAACAAAATTCTCCCTATAAAACATAATGCAGTCAAAGAACTTTGAAAAAGATTTAGGACGAATTTTGATGTGTGACACCATAGCTATTGCAAATTTAATAATAATGTTAGTACTACAATTTCAAGACTAAATAAAACCATTTACTGATTTCTTTTCCCTAGGATATGGCATTTTTTTTATTTCAGCATACTATGGGGGTACAAATGTTAAGGTTACGTATATTGCCTTTGCCCCCCCTCCCCCCTCGAGTCAGAGCTTCAAGCGTGTCCACCCCCCCAGATGGTGCGCATCGCACTCATTATGTATGTGTATACCCACCCCCTCCGCCCCCGTCCCATGTGCCCGACACCCGAGAAATGTTGTTCATGTGTGTCCACTTAGGTGTTGATCATTTAAACCAATTTGCCAGTGAGTACAGGTGGTGCCTGTCTATCCATTCTTGGGATACTTCACTTAGTAGAATGGGTTCCAGCTCCATCCAGGAAAATACAAGAGGTGCTATGTCACCATCGTTTCTTATAGCTGAACAGTACTCCATGGTATACATATACCACGTTTTATTAATCCACTCGTGTATTGATGGGCACTTGGGTTGTTTCCACAACTTTGCAATTGTGAATTGTGCTGCTATAAACATTCAAGTGCAGGTGTCTTTTTTATTTCCTGTTTTTCAACCAAATATTCCACCTTTCAGAATTTAGATCAACACTCCTCTTAAAAATTTCTATAAATTAAGTTAACCAGTCAGCAAATAGTTTTTGGCCTGTGTCAGGTGCTGGGTAGATCTGTCCCCCACGGCCCTCACAGGACTATCCTTGTTGTGTGTCATATCCTGTGGGGGCTGGTGCAAGGGGCAGGGTCTGACACCCACAAATCTGGACTGCAGCAGTGGGGTGAAGGCGGGAATGTCTCAGTGGTGTTGGATGCCTCATCAGACTATTCAAGACTTACAGAGTGCTGCTGGATTTGTGCCTCACTGCAAAATATTAACATGCTGGGAGCACTGGACTCGCATGTTATCCTGACATCCCTCCGTGTTTAGGATCATGATGGCACAGGAGCTAACCTGCATCATATAAACAGGCGTTGTAGCAAAATGGTTTGGTGTTTAACATTTCCGATGATAGTTTGTGAGAGTACTGAAAGAACGGCTGGCTTACTAAATTTTAATCAGTCCAAATTTTGCATATGCCCTAGTCAGAGCAAGGACCCTGCCTACACCTCCGCCCACACAAGTACACATTCGTGCACCATCAGCTGCACATTTACTTTGAATTACTTTTCATCACTTCCCTTGAATCATTCTCTTCTACTTAGGTCAATGTAGAAATTTTGATTTAGTCACGAAATTAGGTCCTTCCAGTAGGCTGCTGCTGTATTTTCCCAATCTTACTGTATAGGAGGATGTGGTGATGCATTCTTGTTGTTTTGAATGAGCCAGACAGAACCTCAAAGACTGCCATTGAAGGTCTGGAGTTGGAGCCAGGGAAAGGGACTCTGCCTTTCCCTCTGGAAATCACACCCAGACCTTCAAATTGACCCCATGTATGACAGACTTTCTGGTGTCAGAAGAACCACCCTGCCCCAAACCCCTTTCCCCTCTGGCCATTCCCACCCTTCATTGTAAACCCCGGAGAGGTCAGAGGCTGGACAGGTAGAGTTTGAAGAAGAGGAGAGTGAAGGCAGAAGGAGAAGTCAGGAGAAAGCGGCGTGCCACTTCCCAGCGGAGAACAGACCCAGACAGGTGTCCCGGCAGGGCCCAAGTGCCAACAAAGTCTACCCATCTGGCCTCTGGATCCCAGGGGAGTGCAAAGCTAACATCACATGTTACCAGTTTTCTACAAATGCCAGGAGGAAACCAACCTTGCAAAAGAAATATAGGTTCTAGAAAGGAAAGAGTGAAGGTAAATGCACTTCAAATATATCTATATAAGAATAACATCCATTTACACTTGTTCCAGTGTTAAACGGTCCCTTTCACCAGTTGGTAAAGGGATATTCTGATTCATGCTGTACCCTTTTATGCCAAGGTAGGGCTTTCTATGGAGCACAAAAGAAATTCAATATGGAACATATGATCTCTGCAAAGTGTAACGAGACACCAAACACACACACTGTCACCAACACAAAGGGCACAAAGCAAAACATCAAGGCAGCTTAGGAACCATGAGCAGAGGTGTGATTTTCCTTACCTTACAGGAGCCGTCTCCAGCTCACGGTGCAAGAGTTACGAGGGCAGCATCTGTCTAGGGTAGCAATGTGACGGGTCACGGCAATGGGAGTTAGGGCAAGGGGTCTGGGACCCACATGCCCACCAATCACTGGTAAGTCACGTCTGGTGCATAGATGCTTCATACCAGTGTGAGCAATAAAATGAAAATTCAAAAGTGGCCATCCTACTTCGAATTTGTTTTCAGGGAAAATTCTTGCCCACAAGCACCAACAGACACGTATAAGAAGGTTCACAGCAGTCCTGCTTGTAATAATAAAAAACTGGAAACCATCTAAAGGCCCATCAACAGTAGAATGGATAAGTCAACTGCGGTACACCCACAGAGTAGAGTACAGTATTGCGGTGAGACTGAGCAAATGACAGCTGCCTCAGGAACCCGAGGCTGCGTGACACTAAAGCCAGCTACAGAGGAACACATCCAGCGTTATTCCGTTTATATGAAGCACCACAGTGTATCCGTTTAGGGATACAAATACCTGCGGGGAAACTCTCTGGAAAAGCAAGGAAACAATGATGCCACGCAGCCATCTCAGCCCTGGCAGAGCACAAAGGAAACTTCAAAATAAGGGTGTTCTCTTGCTTGTTAATAAGTTGGGTGGAGGCATGTGGGTTACTCACTGTATCATTAATTCCTTATATCTTACACGTATTTTATGACAGTTTCGGATTAACTGATTTAATAAAGGTGTTTCTTCAAAAAGTAAAGGGAGTCTGCAATCCGCTGCCTGGATATTATCAAAGAACTGTAGGGAGTCTTTCATGCCCCAACCTGAAGGGATCACAAATCTTCCAGGGAAGGAAGAAATAGAGATTTGTTGTTCCAGAGCTTTCTCCTGCCTTCATACAGTCCCAGGGCCAATATTCCCAGGGAACATGTGAATCTTGACTCTGCGACTGTCTCTTGAACAAGACGGACTCCGGGTTAAGTGCCATCTGTGGCTGCTAACTGGAACGTCTCCTCTTTCTTAGAAGTGTTCAAAACACAACGGGGCTCTGCAGCAGGCGTTAGCAAATTATGGTCCGTCCACAGGCCATATCCAGCCTGCCACTTAATTCTGTATAACTTGTGAAGAACGGTTTTGACATTTTTTTTAATAGCTGAAACAAGAGGAAAAAACTTGAAATTTTTACTATCTGATCCTTTGCAGAAAAAGTTTGCTGACCTCCATACTAGAGAAAAGTTGAAAAAAAAAAAAAAAACAGGTCAAGTACACCACTATGTTTGCTTCTTCATTATATTGACACTGGTTCCAAAAAGACTTCATGGCTGTTTGTGAGAATGCGTAATAAACTACAATGTACATTTTCTAGAAGAAAAAAAACAAATCAGGACTAGGAACAGTCTGGATAGAACAGGAAGATGGGGGGCTCAGGGAGGAAGACCATTAAGAATACAAAGTCTACGTGATCATCAATACTGGAATACAAATCTGTGTTTTGAGCAGCCAACGCAGAAAGGTACACAATTGTGGAAAAATTTTACACAGTCTGAGGAAAACAAACAAAAACAGCAGTTATTTAGAGCAAAGCTGTTCTCCCATCAGGTGTGAAGCTGACAAAGGGACTGGCAACGTCTCTGGGGCTTCCTGGGACAGAAGCCGAGGGTGCAGCTCCCCGGTATCCCAGAGAAAAACAGCTCTGGGGAGCCCTCTGGCAGGCTGGTCTAGGAGGTGGACGTGACCACACTTTATCAGAAAGAGGCAGTGTTCAGGCTGACCGGGTCTTCATTATCTTCTACTAGGAGCACAACTAAATCACTTTAGCCAAGTATTAATACAAAACTTACGCCAAGCGAGCCAGATTTCGGTCCCCGCGGAGAACACGATGATGCGTTGTGCCATCTGCACAGTGAAGACACTCAGGAACAGCCCACAGGCAGCTGCTCGAAGTCGGTGGCTGAACAGTTAGAACAATTAGCCTGTGAGCCGGCTCCCGAGCAGGGCTTACAGACAAGGACTGGCAGCCCCCGGCCCTCCTCTCTGAGGCCTGTCTTGAGCCACCCGAGCTGCCCTGACTCGAGCAGGCTGGCCCTGCTCACCTGACAGTGCCCCCCAACCCAAGCCTCAGGGTTGTGTGGTGACCCTGTGCACAGAGGAAGTGAGTAAAGGGGCCCAAGATCACATGAGATGACAGTGGGGCCTAAGTGGACGTGGACACCCAAAAGAGCATGAAGACATGAAGCAAACCTCAAAAAGAGTAAAAAGACACAAGATACTGGTCTTAACTTCAAGGACGCTCTTTTGGTGTCTGTACGTGCATATCGGTCCTGCGTCCATCTGCCAAAGGGAAGCAACCTCTGCACTGCTTCCGTTTTGTGATATGCTGACTGAGTCCTGAGTTGGGCATCAGGAGAACTTTCAATCCTAACTTTCCAGATACGTGTCACTGGACAAGCCCATACCCTCCTTATAAAGATGACAGGTTTGTGAAAGCTCTTAGGGAACTCAGGCTGGGCAGATGCCTCTGGCGAGTGGTTTGGTTTTAATTGCAAATGAATAATTAGCCCATTTATGTAACTTTAAATTTTAAAATCACATTATAGACATTGTGATTTGTGCATAATTTTTTGAAAGGTAATATATTCACATGGTGCAAAAAATCAAGACACTGTAAAGAGAGATGCACTGAGAAATCTGGCTCGTGCACCCTGTCCCTGCCCTCCCCGTGTCCCCCCAGCACCATAGAATGACATTTTATTGGCTCTTTGGTGTCTGTCCAGCATCTCTTAATGCATTTGTAAGTGAATACAAACATATATTCTTATTTTTCTCCCCCTTTTTTGCTTAATAATGCATATGAGATACATATTGCTCTGTACCTTACTTTTCCTCTGGACAACACAGAATGGAGCTCTCTCCCTGTGGCCCTTCCCTTCCTTCTGTCACAGTTGCAGATGTTCCCCTGCGTGGCTGGACCAGAGTTGTTTCAGTGGACACACAGACTGTTTCCACAAACAATGCTGCAACGTGCAACTTTACCTGTCCTTGTAAGATAAATTCCTAGAAGCTACTGTAGATTTTAATTTTAACTCCCCCCCATGCTACTAGTTTATAAATTATTTTTGTCAGTGGCATTATTCAGTGGTAAGAAACATAAGAGATGGGAACTGGGGTGGTAAAAGTCTTGGAAATCCTTGTTTTCAGTGGTGACATTAGAGAAGGAACAACAGATGGGGCAAGGCTGTCCCTTTCCTTTGTGTCCTGCGCCTTTGTATCTTCACTTACCCACACTTCCCTCTAAAGTAAGGGGGGGTGTCTGGGCACGAAGTGCGTGAGGGAGCCACAGCATACAGGCCAAACTCAAAGTGTTTCTTACTCTGGCCACCCTCAGCTCACAAATTCAACTCAAAACTTCTTTTTATACCTCCCACGAGTTGGGCTGTGCTAGACAGATGTTAGGCATGCAAAGACAGAATCGCTCATCTTGAGCCGTCTACAAAATAATCGACCCTGGGATGGGCAGTTGGATTTGACAGTTGCCAGACACAGAGGTGAGCACAGGAGGGAGTGGTGGCCAGGAGGGCTCCCTGGCCCGCCTTTGTGTGGCTCTGACAGCACAGCCCTCCAAGTGAGAACAGGAACAGAGGCACGCTAGGGGAAATCAAGGTGGTGGCAAGTGGTGGGTGGAGTGCGCAGGGCCTGGGGCAGGTCACAAGATGAAGAGGCATGTGCTAACCACCTGATGGACCATGCTCAGTGGTCCTCAAACTCCTGCCTGTACCGGCATCACCAAGGAGCTTGTCAAATACACTTTTCCCAGGCCTACCCACAGAGGTCAGATCTAGCAGGTCTTGGGTAGGCTCAGGAATTTGAAGCACAAAAGCTACCCAGGGTAACCCTTCTGCAGATTACCCAACCCCACTTTAGGAAACATTGCTGGGGGCAATGGAGGCATGGAGTGACAGTCCAGGCCACCTGCCAGAGGAGGCAGGAGGCTAGGAACCCAGTGAGGGGGACCCCACTGCAAGGGGTCCAGGCACATGATGAGAGGGCCAGGGCATGGCCTTGCAGAGCAGGAGACAGATGTGGGGTGGAATTGAGCAGATTTATGACTGATGCCACTGTCCTAACAGGCACACAGCAGGGAAGGAGCCCAACTGGTCCAGAATGGGGGGCTGGCTTCCCAGAGAAAGGCATTTTAGGTTGGCATCTGAGGATGAGCTGACATTGGTGAGGTAGCCAGGCAGACACATACACGTGCAGACTCCTAAAATATATACATCGAAACTGCCCAGGGCTGCCTTGAGAGCCACAGTGCCCACTGGGCATGTGCTCCAATGCGTCCAGTAAAGTTTCTCCTGCCCACCTCCCTGGTACAGGACAAGCTACAGCCATGGGTGCAGTCACGGAATCCCCAATATTCCAACAGCAAGGCCAGGGAAGGGCACAGTGGCCCTGGTTTCTGCAAAAGGGTATGGGGGGCAGCCTTTTCCTCTACTACCCCCAGAAAAGGGAAAGAGAGAGCGGAAGGGCATGAAAGAGAGGAAGAAAACAGCTGCTGCTCTGCCACCTTTGCCTTCCCCTGCCAACCCCAATAAGCCAAGCAGGAAGGGGACAATGGGATGGGACCTGGCACCGACAAATGGGAATCAGATAAGAGACTGTGACGCCTGCTGCAGGGGGGAGAGTTATCCCCACCGCTTCCTCTGAACAGCCAATGCCCTGCCGGTTACCTCATGCCTTTACTCATGAATTTACTTTTGGTGGAAAAATCTTCCTAGAGTCTTTCCTATTGCTCTACAGTTCCTGTGTCCAAGTCCCTCAGGCCGGCGTCTGGAGCCACAGCTCAGTCTGCTGGGGGAGCCTCTCTCAGCATCAGCTGGGGAGCTTGACACCTACCCAGGCCCCACTCAGGCCAGCGGAGGGGCGACCTGAGTGTGGAAGTGGGGCAGGGAGGGGGCACATCCGTGAAGCCCTTCAGGGGACCGTGCTTCACAAAGAGCGCTGAGCACCACTGCCGGGGGAGGGCCGGCCCTGGCACCTTGACTTGACCTGTGTGTGTGCTGTGTGCAGACCCGAGTTCTGCCTACAACTGCCTTTGAGGAAAAGCTTCTGCTGATTTCTAAAGTCTGCAAGCCACCATACAGATAAATTTCTATGTAATCCACATCCTGTTCCTAATGTTAAAATAATGCATCTCTATCATCTTACAGCACGTAGTCCTAATACATGCCTATGTCACTTACTGAAAAATCATATAGAAGTGCTAGTGTGATATTATGCACATTATAGAATACAGCTAAACTGGAAATGTTTAAGGTTGGGATAAAATACACCCAGATAGAAGTTTAGGGAACCACCAGCCCCCACAGGCCCAGCAGTGGTGGGGGCAGGGAAGGGCTGATTACCTGGTTATCCACTGAATCCCTCAGATTAAAGCTGGAAGCTTGTATCATTCAAATGTATGTTAGAAACACATGTATGAAAAAATAGAATCTCCATAAGAAAAAGCTGGCTTGCGAGTAGATACACAGTTCATGGGTAATTTCTCTTATTCATGCAAAGAACGCATTTCTAACTCGAGGGCTGTAAGATCTTAGGAGATCAGACGGAGAACAGATTTTCCCCTTGGGAAAGTATCATCCTGCCTAATGTCAAAGCCATAATCTCTTTTCAAATTTGAGTCAAACCTCTGGAAGTCAAAAAGGAACTTTCTCTTGAACAAAGACTCGAAAAAGAGAAAGGCTTCTAGACTTTAGGCTTCCTAAATTAACAGAACATGCTCTTGGATCAAGTTATGCCTCAGGCAATTAAAATAGGCCGGCCGCCAGTCTTGGTGGCTCACACCTGTAATCCCAGCTCCTTGGGAGGCTGAGCCAGGAGGACCACCTGAGGCCAGGAGTTAGAGACCAACCTGGGTAATTTAGCGAAACTCTTGTCTCTAAAAAAATTTAGCCAGGCATGGTGGCACATCCCTGTAGTTCCAGCTACTCAAGAGGTTGAAGTGGAAGCACTGACTGAAACAGGATTTTGAAGCTGCAGTGAGCTATGATGACGTCAGTATACTCCAGCCTGGGCGCAAGACTCTGTCTCTAAAAAACAAAACAAAACAAAACAAAAAAACAAAAACAAGAGGGCAACTCATCACTTCAGAGACACCGTTTACCGTCAGGTGTTGCCAACTGTGTGCCAGGCTCTGTCGGAAGCCACGACCAGCACAGGGCGGGAGAGCACCTGCTACCTCCTGGGGCTGGGAGGGGTGGTGCGTGGGAATTACGGTGAGTATAATTCCACGGGGCGTTGGAGGGGCACAAAGCTGAGAGGCCTAACATGGGCTCCTGCCTGCTTCCCCTGCAGCCACACGATGCCGGCGCCTAAGGGAAGAGCAGGGCTTGGCAGGATAAAAGAGGGAAGACCATCCCAGGCAGAGCCCACGGGGGAAGTGGGAGAACTAACTGCCAACTGGCAGGAGCTTCAGGGGCTGAGATGGTGGAGAAAGTGCGAGGTAAGGAGACAAAGGAGGGGTGTGGTGTGGAGGGAGGGCCCCATCAGCATGGCGGGGCTGGGCTCACTGAAAGTATACAGTGAACCTTAAGCAACACTTACAGAACGATTAGGTTTTCCTTTGCAAGTCCCGCCTGACTGCAGCATGGCCAGGAGGGAGCCAGGGGCTCTAGCGCATCTGGACTAGAGAGCTGGCCTCACCAGGGACAGAGAGGAAAATGACGGCGGTGACAGCGGGGTGGGGAGAACACCAGGAGCCAGGCATGCTGTACGTGCTTTACACCCAGGACTCCAGTTACTGACACAACAGCCTCTGACGCAGGTACAGCGGCCCCTCCCTTTTCCAGGGGTCGAAGATGAGGCCCAGGGGGCCTAAATGACTTGCCTTAAGTCAGACACTTTTTGAGAGGAATAATGAAACAATGAGACAGAAAAACCACTACATCAAATAAGATGGCATTTAAATCATGTAGTGATCCCTCTTTTACCACTTTAGTGAAGTAAAACTTACATACAGAATCCACCCGTTGCAAGCGTACAATTCAATAATCTCTAGTAAATGTACTGTCGTGAGGCTATCCCTACAGTCCAGGTTTGGAACTTTGCGATCACCCCAAAATGCTCCCTTGTGCCCACCTGCAGCCAACCCCTGTGCCCATCCCCTGGCCCCAACCACCTATCCATTTTCTGTCTCCAAAAACTTGCTCAGTAACACTTAAAGCCAAAATGTATTTCATCATGTTTGGATTTACTATTTTCCCTTCCACTGAAGACATTCAAAGCACCTAAGAGCTACTTGAGGAGAACCAGGCAGCTTTATTTTTAGTTTGTACGACTTTATGCCATCTGCTATTTCCCTCCCACCTCTTTTTCCTCACTGAAAACGATTTATGCTGCTTCTTGGCATCAGTGGTTTATTTAGGCTCGTATTTATAATAGAGTCAAACACACATCAAGTTAGCATGATCTAAAGTCAAATACAGTATCTTTTTAATTGTACAGTTTCTCTGGATGCACAGAAAACACTTTATCCCAATTAAGCTCTCATTTTTATTTTATGGGAGTCATTACTAAGGAAAATTATCATCTCCCCCACAGAAGTATAAACATTAATCCTTGAGTACCTCGAACCCTGCTAATGCTTTACCTGCCTGTTCGCAACTGTAACAGTGGTATGGCACAGCATCTGAACCGAAATAATTTTGCTCAGATATCTACGGCGTAAGAGAACTGGCTGAATTCACTAGGCTCCCAAGAGACTAGAGACTAGGCTCCCAAGAGACTGACTCCTGCCCTAAAATGAGGCACAGGGATAAGAGACCCTACCTCTTCTTTCCTTCTTCCAAATTTCTGCTGTTTCCCCAACTGTCTGAGGAACAGGCCTCTGTTCAGGCCGCTCCTGGAGCGATTTGCTGCCCACCGCAGGCACTGACCCTCCCTGCCCAACCCCCGCCACAAGCCCTCGCTTGATCCTCTTTAGGAATCTTCTTCCTGTCAGGCCTCTCTTAGCTTCTCTGCCCTTCCCTCGCCCCAACCCTGGGCTCACCCGATCACCCGAGGTGGATCAGTTTGTGGTTCCCAGGCTCCTTCTTCACTCAGCAGGTCCCAGCGAGGGGCAGGGGCAGCCCTGCCTTCCATGCCACGCTACACACTCACGGCTGAAAGGGCACGTGCCACAACCTGCTGCCTCCCAGCTCTCCCACTGTGAGAAGTCACCCATGTGTATGCCTCAGTCCCACCAGGACTGAGCAGCCGCCTTCTCGGCCCCTCTGGCTTCACCCCCTTCGCTGTCCAGCTGAGGGCCCAGGGCTTCTGTAGCAGCCAAGGGAAATCAGTCAAGGAGTGGTGGTCCCGCTGTTTGTACCTGTAACATGGGTCTGGAGCAGTGGCTCTCAACCAGGGATGATTCTGCCCCCAAGGGGACATTCATTTGACAATGTCTGAAGATATTTTTTGGTTGTCACAGCTGGGGAAGGAGGGTTCTTGTGGCATCTAGTGAGTAGGGACCAGGGATTCACTAAACATCCTACAAAAGACAGGCTTTCCCCCACAACAGAGAATTATCTGGCCCAAAATGTCAATAAAATGTGAATCTACAATAATCTCAAAATGAAAAGTTAAAGGGAGAAAAGTCAATAGTGCCGAGGCTGAGAGACCTGCTGCAAAGCACAGCCTTCTTTACCTGTGAGGGTGACGATCAGCCCTTACTGATTAGCTGACTGTTAAGTTTTTTAGCTTAAAAATGGATTTGTATTTCGAAGACTCTAGGAGACAAGTAATCTCTCCGATCGATGTACCCACACCTGTGCAGGGGCTGGTGAAAGCGACTGCGAGGCAGAGAAGGCCGGCATCTCAGAGGAAATGAACACAGTGCAGGAAGGGTCCTGAAAACACAAACCACTGAACACCCAGCAGCAAACGCCACCCCCTGCTTGTGCAGTGGCTGCCTGGCAGAGGACAGGGCCTGGGTGACACGGGCAGGGAGGCAGTAATTGATCCAGGGTCACAAAATGCCAGGGCAGTGGATTTCAACTGTGCTTTACGTACCGGCATTCCCTCCAGGGCCCTAACCCAGAGCAGCACCTCTTTCATCAGCTTCGTATGTTGTGCTTCCTCATAACCTTTCATTTAAGGAAAAGTCTTCTTGGCTAAGAAGAGTTTTTAAACCACTGGTCCAAAGCCTGTGTATCAGGGCATATCAATTAAGATTCTCAATTGCAAGAAACAGAAATCAGCACTGCCTGACTGAAGCAGAAAAGTACTTCCCTAAAAGGACACTGAGGAGCTGGGGGTGGGCAGTCAGGAAGAAGACGCAAACATGCCCACAACTGTTGTGGTATGAACCCCGCTGCCACAGTGCCAAACCCTCGATGCTGTAGCCTGTGCAGCCAACAGCACCAGCCCTGGGCACCACTCGCTGCCCCAGCCACAGTATGTGCTGTCCCAAGGACTCAATCCTGTGTAAACTGTCCCCACAGCCAGACTGAGCTTCATAGTTCCTGTGCTTTTGGTGCCACTGGCTCTCAATCAGAGATCAGGACAGATGCACCAACCTGCACAGTCTGGACCCTAGCTGCAAAGGATGCTGGGAAAGTGAATCTTCACATTTGCGGTTTCCCAGGTGGGTGGCAGACTCTGCTGCCCACCAAGTCTCATAAGGAAAGAAATTTTCTAAGCACAGTAAGGGATCTAAAAGAATGACAGTGGAATAGAAGAGCACTGGGTCCTCAAGAAAGTGAAGGGCACTTACAAGAGAGGGAAAAGTGGCCCACTTTATTTATTGTGTATATATCAATATTTAACATAAATACGTAGGAACATGTTTTTTATATGTTTTAAATATTTCATATAAAAAGGCCCCTACTTACACATTAAAAATGAACTGCACAGTTTGGCTTTGGACTATGCAAAAGACTAAGGTCACGACACCTGACCCTGACTTTAGCAGGCACCGGGCCCCTTGCAAACCTGGTCAGGGAAAGGGAAATTTCTAATTTTCACCTAGGTTGCTTTTAAATTAAATCAGATACTAGGCACCCTTGAGCTTGGCTGAAACTAACTACAGAGGAGAGCTTAGAAATAATTAGTGAGAAGGCAGTGTAGGGGCAACTGCATACAGGTCTTCCGCACTATACTTACTCACTGAGAAAGTAGAAGCAGCAAAGATGCAATTAACACTGAAGATAAAGATCTATTTTAGAAGATGGGTATATTTATAATTCACACATACCCAGACACTCTGTAGGTGGAGACGTGTACAAACATATGTCTGTGGTCAGACACATTCAAATCTATGGAGATGTGAAAAGCAAAAGAGATGTACTAAAACAAGACTCAATCGATGTTTGGACTGTGAAAGGTAATTAATTCCAAGGTCTTTGATCTCAAATTTGACCTACAGTAAAGTCTGACTCACTGCTACAGTTGTTTTGCACCAATAAAATTAATTCTAAACTTAAACGTTTATAATTTAGAGTCGCTATATATATATTTTTTGGTTTGCTTGTTTTAAGCCAGCAACATGTGTTTTGGCTTTTCCACTGGGTCCACTCATATTTGTATATCTACTCATGCCAGAGAACACCAAGACAATCTGAGGCTTAGCATACAGATGAAAAATTGATTTATGCTTTAAAAATAGGAAGCATAGAGAAAGGCAAAATGAACTAAAATTATTCAGGGTGAGAACGTAAGATGGAAGGAGACCGAACCGAGGTCTCCAACTGCACGAGAGAGCGTCGAAGAGGTTCTGACTTGGCTGGGTTTGATTTCTACTAAAATTCTTTTAAATGCACCTAAATAACAAATCAAGGATGTACAGTGAGTGGAGGCAGAGCAGGTGGTAACAGGGACAGTGAAACACAGGGGACTGGATCTCCACTGCCGGGGGATGGACGGGAAATGCGGCAGATGCAAGCGGTGAATGGCCAAGGAGCTCTCCGAGGACAAAGCCAGCTGGAAATCTTAAGAATACAGCATTTTTGGATTAAAAACACCACACTTTTCAAGGAGATGGCTAAGGACATATATGTCACACTTTACACTTGGAATCTACGGAAGGGGGTTGAAGCAGAAAAGACATTTAGAAAATAAAACCAAAGAGAAGTGAGACCCTGCATTCACTAATGCCAGGGTTCCAGGATGTGAAGAGCATAATGACTCAACTCTCCACAGCTGGGGTTCAAAAGAACATGGAAACAAACATCTATAAATATAAATACAAAGTTTCATGGGTGTGTGATGGTGTAGGCAGTGACCTATAGAAGGTGCTCCTTCAAGATTCTTTCCTGGACTGGGGGCCTGTGGCTACTATGAGGAAATTTCGGAAGCTCACCTGGCATACTGTCCATTACGTTTTGGCTTTAGAAAAAAAGTACTAAACTTCCATCCAAAGTACATAAAATCAGAGGACACTAAGTACTTCTCAAGGACACTGCTAAACGCTCAGTTGAGAGAGGGCACTCCAGCCAGAAGACAGAAGCACACCAGATGGAAGTCTCCAGGTTCCTTCCCAGACGGAGGGTTTGCTTCTATATGACGCGGTGCGCTTTTTCCTGTTACAAAGCAATTATTCTAAGTTACGTCCTGTTATGCTGACTCCATGACTGAGGGGCAAGGAAGACGGGGAGAGGGAGTGAAAGGGAGTCAGTGCAAAGGTATCTTGGATGTTTTTTGCTTGGAAACAGGTTTGAAAGCAGCTCCCCCAGATCTGAATAGACATTTCTCCAAAGAAGACAGACAAATGGCTAATAAACACACTAGAAGATGCTAAACATCTTTGGTCAGTAGGGAAATGCAATTCGAAACTCAATGAGATACCACTTCACACCCACGAGAATGGCTATAATCAAAAGGACAGACAATAACAAGTGTTGGCAAGGCAGCGGATAAATAGGAGCCTGCATACACCGCTGGTGGGAACGTAAAATGGTGCAGCGCCATGGAAAACAAGTCTGGCACGTCCTCAAAATGTTAAACAGAGAATTACCACACGACCGAGCAACTCCACTCCTAGGTATATACTCAGGGGAAATCAAAATATATGTCCAAGTAAAAATTTGTACACAAATGTTCTTAGCAGCATTATTTATTCATAATGGCCAAAAAATGGAAACAACCCAAATGTCTACCAGATGACGAATGGATAAAGAAAATGTGGTACATCTATATAGTGAATATTGTTTGACCATTATAGAAAAGAAAAAAGAATTCTGATACATGCTTCGACATGGATGAACCTTGAAAACGTTATAAGTGAAAGAAGTCAGACATAAAGGGCCACATATTATGTAATTTATATGAAGTGTCCAGAATAGGCAGATCCACAGAGACAGAAAGTATTCATAGATCAGTGGGTCCTTGGAGCTGGTGGGTAGGAAGTGACTGCTAATGGGTATGGAGTATCTTTTTAAGCTGATGAAAATGTGGAGTTAATGATAATGGTTGTAAAACTTTGTGAATATACTAAAAAACCACTGAATTTTATACTTTAAGCAGGTGAACTATTTGGCAAGCAAATCATATCTCAATTAAAAGAAATATCCAGCCCTTGCACAACCCAGCATTGCTGACCTCCCTGAATGACAGAATCAGATGATTTCCTCAAGTGCTGGCCGGGAGCCATGGCAGGGCAGTACCCGCAAGAAGACAGGATCCTTTTCCCCCAAGTACGTCTCTTCATACTTTCTAGATATAGCAAGGCAAGGAAACAACTGTCCCCTTTTGTAACCTTTTAGTCTCATCTCCAGGTTTAGGATTTGCTACCTTTGCATCTACAAGAGTTTGGGCTCTGAGTAATTCTACCTGGCTTTGAATTTCTGCTCCACTCACCACCCATGTGACTTCATGCAAGTTACTTAAGTTCTTTAAGTTTCCTTCTGTGTAAAGCGCACATACTTTACCCACCTCACTGGGGTGGTATAAGCATTAAGGGCTCCTGCCCTTATGAAACCTTCAGTCTGCGAGGGCAGATGGCCCCGCTGTGCCATTACGACAGAGTGACTGTCATGGTAGGAAAATCCACGCTGACAGGGGAGCCCGTGGCTGGGGTGCTGAACAACAGAAATCTGGGAAAGCCCAGCTTCGGCTGGCTTCACCTTCCCACAGCAATTCTAAAGGACACTACATTCTAAACAGCACTAAATCCCTTCCTGAAATGGGCGCCTAGGGTTTGTGTGTCAGTATGATCTGTAGCCAAGGGCAAGCCAGGAACACGGCAGACTGGAGGCTCCTGCAGGGGCTTGGGAGTGGGTGGCAGAGCAGGAGGCTTTAGGTCACTGCTGCCGTCTCAGAAGAAAACCCAGGCTGGAAATTTCAAAGGGCTTTTGTGATTTGGAAGAAATGCATACATTTATACATACAACCTTTACCAACAGAATCAATCACTCAAAATACCACAGCAGTTTGGATGAACACAAACACTGTATTTGAAATCAGGGGTTATGGGTGATGTTATCTTTCACTCATCATCCAGTTTATTTCTGTATCTTGCTTTGGTTGACCAATGACAAGAAATTCCTGATTTGCATAGACAAGTGGTTGCAAATGGTAATATTTTGAACAACTACCATGTAGTCTCAGATGCTCAGTTAAATTTGCCTCAAAGTTTAAAGGACAGAAGCAACTCTTATTTCTAAGTTGAAACTCTAACAACATCTAACAACTACTCGCATTTTTATTATAAATGTGGGAAGCATCTAACGTAATACTAACATAATACAAGATTACAAATCAACCCCAAACAGCCTTGCCTGGCATTTAACTGAGGTCGGTGTATGTGTACTGTAATGCAGTTTTACAGGTGTGGACATACAGGTAGTGGTTTTAAAAATCAGATCTTTAAATACAATTGGGAAAATCTGAAAAAGGCAGCGTGGAGTCACCAACTTGGAAAAGTATTTATAAGGTCCTTCTGCAGGACCCTTCCTGGCTTACGGTTATTCAGGGTTCCATAAGCAGTCCCTCCGTGTCACTCAAGAAAGTTCTCACCAGGACAGGTATTAAGTCAAAATAAAAGCTCATTACTACTTCACTTTGTTTTATTTCTAAAAGTTACAGGAGCAGTTTCAGGGGGAATTGGGACAATGTATCAGTGAACTCTTGCCTTCATAACTACAGTCATGCCTCGCTTAACAATGCGGCTGTATCCCAAGAAATGGGTCCTTAGGTGATTTCATCATTGTGCAAACATCACAGAGTGTACTTACACAAACCTTGATGGTATAGCCTACTACACACCTAGGCTATGTGGTTTGGCCTATTCCTCCTAGGCTATAAACCTGTGTAGTTACTATGCTGAATACACCTGGTAAATATTTGTGTATCTAACTATATCTAACCATAGAAAAAATACAGTAAAAGTAGGGTCAAAAACATTAAAAAATGGTGCACCTGTATAGGGTATTTACTGTGAATGGAGCACAGGACTGAAGCTGCTCTGGGTGAGTCAGCTAGTGGGTGGTGAGTGAAGGTGGAGCCTTGGACATTACCGTACCCTGCTGTGGGCTTTATAAACACGTTACACTTAGGCTACATTAAATTGACAAAATGTTTTTCTTTCTTCCCTAACAAATAACCCTTAACTTACTCTAACTTTTTTACTGTAAACCTTTAAATTTAACTGATTTTTAACTTTTGACTCTTTTTTAGTAACACTTAGCTTAAAACACAAGCATATCATACAGCTGTACAAAAACATTTTCTTTATTTCTATCCTACCCTATAAGCTTCTTTATAGTTCTAAATTTTTTTATTTTGTTTACTTTTTAATTTTTTTTTTTTTTTTTGAGACAGAGTCTTGCTATCGTCCCAACTAGCGTGCCGTGGTGTCAGCCTACCTCACAGCAACCTCTAACTCCTGGGCTCAAGCGATCTTCCTGCTTCAGCCTCCCAAGTAACTGGGACTACAGGCACACACCAGGATGCCTGGCTAATTTTTCTAATTTTAGCAGTGACAGGGGTCTCACTCTTGCCCAGGCTGGTCTTGAATTCCTGAGCTCAAGCAATCCTCCTGCCTTGGCATCCCAGAGTGCTAGGATTATAGGCATGAGCCACTGTACCTGGCCTACTTTTTTATTTTTTTTGCTAAAAACTAAGACACAAAAAAACACACACATTAGCCTAGGCCTAAACAGGGTCAGGATCATCAAGATGTCACTAGGTGTCACTAGGTGAGAGAAACTTTTCAGTTCCATTACAATCTCACAGGACCACCACCATATACACAGTCCAGTGTTTACAGAAATGTTATTCAGTAAAGTGCGTGACTGCAGTTACATTTCTGAATCACTCTCCCACAGAACAGACTGGTGGGTCAGTAACAACCTACAGTTACCTGCCAGGGGTCTGCAATATACGTAACACAGCAAACACCGTCTCCAGACTGAAATGACTTGGCCACAGGCACTAACCATTTTAAAAAACAGAACAGATGCTCTCCTAGCCAACCTCTATTCAGGGGACTACCAAACGATCCCCATTCCCTTTCTAAAACAAGCTGAGGGGTGCTGTGGCACATTGGGCACTCCCGCTGGATCAGCTGTGCACAAGGCGTCCTGTGCTTACCCAGAGTCAACTGTCTGCCCTCAGACTGATTCTGTCAGATGTGCATATCACTACAGTAAAAAAAGAAAAAAAAAAAGAACTTTAGAAAACTGACGAGTAAAATGTGACATCAACTGATGAAATAGAAATGTGAACAGAAACAGAAATTGTTTCTAAGAAAATGAAGACCAATGTTTGGAAAGCTTCTATAAGAGCAACTGACGATTAAAGCTGACAGTTTAAGAAACTGCTGTCAAAATAGGTATGGACAACACAATTATAAAAGACTGAATAGTCATGAAAATATAGTATCCTGTGCTCAGTTTGCTTTGCAAATATCCTTGCTCCACTTGAAGAAACACTAGAACACACACATTTACACATATATGATAATATCATTACATATCGATATATTAATACTTACGAAAGGATCAAGACCTGGGGAACTCAAACCAAGTTGGTTAAGAGACCGTCTAGTCCAGTATGCAGGCTGGGGCGATGAGTAAAATATAAATATGCTGAAAAGCATTACTGAACTCAGAGTAGCTTTTTATCATCAAACTTTGGAGTCTAACTGCTTGGACTATAATCCAAGTCACCACTTAAAAGCTGTGTGGCCCATGGTAAAATTTCTCAGCTTCCCTGAACCACTCCTTTTGTATCCACAAAACAGCTTAGACTTGGGCCTTCACAGTAATTATTGGTGTTAATTATCATTGATTTTGTTCTTAGCACAACTACTGCTACCAAGTGGACACTCAAAGTCCAAAGGTGACAGGGGAGTGGACATGAAGGAAGTATTTTGCTGTATAAAATGAGTCCTCAAATTAAAATTTTAAAAGACTGGAATCACTTTATAAAAAAAAAACAGACCAGTAAAAGGACACAATGGGATCTTAAGCCACAGAGGCTGCCCACCAAGAAAGGAAGGAAAGAGACCCAAGACTACTGGCAGTTAAGGCCAAGGCCTAATGCCAACATTGGTACATTGAGGCCACACAAATATTTACTTTTTACTCTGTTTAGAAAACAGAGGCCGTGTGCGGTGGCTCACTCATGCAATCCTAGCACTCTGGGAGGCCAGGCGGGTGGATTGTTTGAGCTCAGGAGTTCCAGACCAGCCTGAGCAAAAGTAAGACCCCGTCTTTACTAAAAATAGAAAAAAAAAAAATTAGCCGGGCATGGTGGCACATGCCTGTAGTCCCAGCTACTTGGGAGGCTGAGGCAGGAGAATCATGTGAGCCCAGGAGTTTGAGGTTGCAGTGAGCCTGGATGACGCCACTGCATTCTACCCGGGGCAACAGAGCAAGAAAAAAGTGTAAGTCAGATTGAAACTGCTTAATGGAAAACACATTCTGGATAAGTGTTTTTAAACAGGATATTGGATCAATATTTAAAAAACAATCCACCTGAGATCTCCCTCTTTAAGACACACCACACTTTTAGCACAAGTTGACAAAGTACCGATTTTGCCCTCCAGTTTTTGGGTGAACAAACAAAACTTCAGATCCCTAGAATATCCCAAATGCATGCAACTTTAAATGCAGCAAGGGTAACAACATTATCTTGGCAAAGCACTGCATTTAAGGAGTATACAGCAGCCTCTAGGTAAAACAACTGAAGGCCCACCTTAACAGCTTAATCGGGTAATAGCTGCCCCAAAACAGAATTCACAGGAAATAAGGGCTTGTTGGGAAGAAACAACAAATCAACATTAGTTGGGGAACAACAGTCAATAAAGAAAATCCATGGCTTCTTTATCCAAGAATTTAGAAGAACTCAAGACTTCTCTTTATGATGAAATGTTTACTACCAGCATACCTGGGTTCCTGGCCACTGGAGTCCAGCTGTTTGCAGCTGTCAATCAAGACATTACAAAAGAACTGTGGCCCAGAACCAGGCCTGTGTACAGTCACAAGAATAGGGTCAGGATGCCGCTAAGATTCCTAAACATTCGTTGAGGACCAGCAGCCTCTCAAGTAGAGCAAGACATTTTTGTGTCATCTCCTGGATGTTGTGATGTGAAGAGTCACTGGTGTGGCATTTCCTCCCAGCTGTACATTGCCACGTGCAGACAAGGATGTCTATGACGAGCAAATCAAATTTCAGTGAGATGCATCATTTTATTTGTTACTGGCAGAGATCGTTATTAGGGAATTCTGAAATAACATCTTTTGTGAGATAAGATAATTTTGAAATAAAAATAACACACCAGGAATAACTCACACCTTGCTGCTTTATAGGTGTTTGTGTGCCAGATTCTTTCACTGCAAGGCATCTTGCGTGGGAGCCTGCCATGTTCCTGTCTGAGTGTTTCAGATCATAAGCCTGGGTGGAGGGACCAGTGTGGACCTCCCACTCCTCAGCTGCCTGTGTGTGCAGCGGAGAATTGTTGACTTTTAGCCCAAATGGCACTATGCCACTACACTCCTTCCTCTCAGATGCCAAGCTCCCCTCCAGACCAGCTCCCTCCCAAGATCCTGGCTTGGTCCTCTCGCCTCATCCTTCCCCAGTAATGAGGTCTTCACACGCAGCTACCAAACCCCTGTGATCTCAGGTCCCTAAGCAAGCTTTACATCCTCCCTCATACCATGCCTAAGTCCCAGCCCAATATATGTGTCCTCACAAGAGGGTGCAGCTCTCTGACCACAGGCCAGGGTCTCCCCAGTGCCTCTGAGCTCATCAGGTAGTTGAGTTCAAAGTAGGTGACCCACCAACAGTGAACTGAATTTATGTAAACATCTCTTGAAAGAAATAACTACCGGAAGTCCCCAAAGCATGGCCTGGTTCTATATGTCACTGATACTAAAGAGCATATGAGGCCTTGTCAGATGCCCCATCTCCAGAGGGCAGACACAGTCTCTTACTCCATCTTTCGTGGTCCCCAGGCCCCATCCTATCCGGAGTCCAGGGAGCAGCGGTAGCAAAGGGGTGAGGTCAGTCGGCTGCATCATGTTGATATGACGCATAGGCACAGTGCGTCAGCCCCAGAATTTCTTACATGCCTCTGTGCCTGTCTTCTAGGAATCTCAGAGCATTTCAAACAAGCCAGCTGCCGAATCCTCATGCTATCCCAAACATGGGCAAGTCTTGCCAGTTTTTACCTCTAAAAGGCCTCCCATCTCCACCCACTTCCCCATCTCCCCAGATACTGTCCCTGTTGGGCTGAACCTGCAACAGTCTCTTCTCTCAACTCCTAGGACCCACTCCACGTGGCTCCCAGTAGCCAGAACACCTGGTGAGATGTCACTTCATCAAACTCTGCTGCTAACCCTCCTGCTGTTAAAAGAAAAGCATGGGAGGCCCCACCTGACCTGGCTGTGCAGTCTCCCCAACTAGAACAGAAGCTCCACCTGAGCAGGGACTTTCAGGGACTCTGTCTCGCTCTCCACTTTACTTCCAGAGTCTCACCCAGAACCTGGTACCTAGTGAGACCTTCAAAAGTGTCTATTGATTGAATGGACGGATGGATGGATGGATGAATAAGAAAGGAATGGATATCCCCTGGGAGAATCAATACTATTAAACCCCCAAAGAACCTTGAAATCAGACCCAAGTGGACCCAGCTTTTTTTTTTTTTTGGAGACAGGGTCTCACTCAGCGACCCAGGCTAGAGTGCAGTGGTGTCATCATAACTCACTAATTCCGTATGTCATTGATACTAAAGTCAGTATGAGGCTTTGTCAGATGCCTCACTGCAACTTCAAAGTCTGGCTTCAAGCGATCCTCCTGTTTCAGCCTCCCCAAGTGCTAGGATTACAGGTGTGAGCCACCACGCCTGGCCTGGTTCAGCTTTCTGAAAAAACAAAAGCAACACCTTTCCCTTTGGTGAAATGAAGCCAGAGTTGTGGGACTTCTCTTCACTCACACCATCCTCTCTTAGGAGTCCACAATAGTTTTATTACTGACCATCTTTCTCTCTGGAAACAACCCAGAGCTCCTTGGCTCAGAAAACTGGAACTTGGCCTTGGATTCCAGCCCAAGGTCACAGACTCACGTTGGAGGGGCTGGGTGGAGGAATCCTGACCCCTCTGGATTGGCTCTACCACTGGCCCCGAGCCCCGTTCTTTGCAGGAACAAAAGCAGGAAGGAAGCAGAGGCCTCCAGAGGCCCGACAGAGTCTCAGGGGTCGGGGGAAGCCCTTCTTCTCCCCAACACCCTGATACCTGGCCAGCTTAGAACACAAGACAGGGAGGAAATGTGGGCGGCCTGGGAGTCAGAGGCAGTGGAAGGACACAGAGTTTGGGAAAAGGCACACCCAATCCCTCTGCTTTGAAATCAGACAAATGCCTGGCTTCAAATCCTGGCTCAAACATCTCCATTTCTTAAACCCACATGGATGCTATTTAATCTCTCTGAGCCTCAGTTTCCACAGCTGTCAAAACAGATTTCACAATCTCTAAGAGAATTGCTGGGCATTCTGCCCCCAGATATTAAGTCTGGCTATATCCACCCACCCTTCAATCTCCCAAGATGGGCCTGTTGTTCATACGAGAAAAATATAACATCTATCAATCATGCTCTGTGACTTGCCCAAAAAATCTGGTTTACCAGACTGTTTTGACATTGAGCCATACAAACTGATCCACATTTACTTAACGCTGTTAAGTAACAGGGCCAAGCCGATTCCTGAATTTAGCTTATGTATGTACACAGCAGGCATTCAATACATATTTTTCAATGACTGAATCAAATGACAAGATGGGTTATATTTATGTTGATCCTACTAATCAAGTCTAATAAACTAAAACCTCTTTCTTCACTTGTAGTCTGTGCTAGTAAGCACTAATCCACCTTATGCTTTGATATTGCAGACGTGTGGCAAGAAAACAGATTTAAACCATTACAGGACTAAAGACTTTGACGCTCCAGCTCCCTTCTGATGTAGGCTATGGGGAGCATAAGCAACTGGGATGTTAAACCTCCTTATTTCTTTTGGAGATTATCTATCAGCTCCCTCAGGATTTGTACACTGTTACCAAAGGGATTTTTCAAAATGGAATGCCTCTGGCTGGGCGCGGTGGCTCACACCTGTAATCCTAGCACTCTGGGAGGCCAAGGCAGGTGGACGGCTCAAGGTCAGGAGTTCGAAACCAGCCTCAGCAAGAGCGAGACCCCATTTCTACTAAAAATAGAAATTAATTGGCCAACTAAAAAAAAATATATATATATATATATAAAAAATTAGCCGGGCATGGTGGCGCGTGCCTGTAGTCCGAGCTACTTGGGAGGGTGAGGCAGAAGGATTGCTGGAGCCCAGGAGCTTGAGGTTGCTGTGAGCTAGGCTGATGCCACGGCACTCTAGTCTGGGCAACACAGTGAGACTTTGTCTCAAAAAAAAAAAAAAAAAAAAGATGGAATGCCTCCCCAGCAAAAAAATAAAAACTAAAAATCAACCAATTTTCATTCCAGAGGTGGACTGTCACCAAATTTTGCAAGCATATTTAGCAGAAGCATTCCTCTTTTAGTCTTGCTCCATAAATACTGAACAAGGAAGAACATTGCCCAAGACTGAGATTTGGCAAAAGAATCTAATGAAACCTGTCAGCTCTGTGCCACCAGCACGGCGTGTCTGAAGGCTCCTGGTGACTGGATGACCATCTAACTGCGCTGTCCTGCCTCAGGCTTCACGTGCACAACAGTTTCTTGTAACCCATACATGCTTGCACACCAAAGCAGCAGCGTCATGGGGCAAGAAAGGACTCTAACTCCCATCCCATAGAGGTAGCCTTTAGCCGAAGAAACCATACCTACTAAAGCAAATGCACAGAAAGGAAAACTAAGAGCCAGCTATGCCCTTAGCAAAAGACTTGCCCAATAAAATGCCTTTACAATGGATTTAAGAAACTGACTGGCACACAATTTGGGAAATGCCCTTGATGAGGCAGAGCGTGGGGCACCTAACCAAGACACGGAATAAAGGTGTGTGCTTACAAAACACAGCACATTGGCAAAGAGCATGGGTCTAAAATCAGGACTGGGTCTTAGTCCCAGCTGAGTCACTAATGAGCTGTGTGAGGGAGGCAAGTCATTTAACTTCTTCATTTAACTTCTTCGGTTTTAGTTTCCTCACCCAGAGATGGAGATCATAATTAAAAGCAAGCATCATCTACTTCCCAGAGTTACTGGGAAAATAAAATGAATGTGAAAGCTGTTGGAAAATACAAAGGCGTACCCAGAAGTCAGGGAACTCTTCTATTGTATGTATATGTGTATGCAAATGAGAGCCACCTGGAAAATTACCTCCATCCATTCTTGCTCACACTGAATGTATTTCCTCTTACTAATATAGGGAACAACTGGAATGTGAGAGATTTCTGTGAAGCAGGAGGAACATGCAGCTCTTGGAGAATGGGCGCTGCTGTCACTGAAAACATGTGATCCACTTTGTGACAGCTTTTGGAGGACAGTCACACAGGCAAATGCACCCATCCCAGCTCTGCAGGAGATCAGACCCTAAGCCTATTATTTCATGTTTACCAGGTACTAACAATATGCTAGGAGTGTCCAGAATACTGAATCCATTGTGACCAGGCAAAAGGAACCACCAACCCACAGGACAACACATGTGTCCAATGGACATACGGGTCACCTTCCCAGTCATTTACAGGTACTCCCTTCTATACCCTAATGGGTTTGGTAAGCTTTTCCTGCACTCTCATCTGAAGACGGCAGTTAGATGTCTTCAACAAATCATCAGCCCTGTAGGAAATCCAAAGAAGAAAACACAGGACAATCACAAGTCCATGCTGGAAAAGAGTTGTTAGCTGTCTTCTTCAGCACGCTACAGGGTGGAGCTGACTCTAGGCCGGCTGTTTCTGCTCCCTCCCATTTGCTGCCCTTCACGCTCATATGTCCTAGAAGCTGGATCAGCCCCTCAAACCTCTGCCAGAAAACAACTACAAGGATGATCAATACAATCAAAGGAAAACAAAGTACAGTTGTCCCTTAGTATCTGCAGGGGACTGGTTCCAGGACCCCCTATCATACCAAAATCCACAGATGCTCAAGTCCCTGATGTAAAATGGTATATAGGATTTGCATATAACATATGTATATCCTCTTGTATACTTGAGACCATCTCTAGATTACTTATACTACTATTATATTACAAATGCTACGTAAATAGCTATACTATATTGTTTAGGAAATAATGACAAGAAAAAGTCTGTACATGTTCAGTACAGAGGCAAGCATCCCTTTTTTTCCCCAAATATTTTTTTATCCACAGTTGGTTGAATCCACAGATAGGGAGGGCCAAGTATACCTGGAAAGCTCTGCACAGGTTCACCCACCTTGCCAGAAAAGCCAGTACAGGGGGAGGGGCTGTAAAGAGAAACCCAGAGGGACAGCTGATTGCCTAATACCTAGTACAATGGTTCTCAAACTTCAGCGTATATCAGAACCACCTGGAGGGTGTGTTAAAACACAGAAACCCAGAGTTTCTGCGTCAGTAGCAGATGCTACTGGTTTAGGAGAACACACTTGAAAAACCACTGACAACAGTAAATGGGCAAGGGCTGCCCAGTCTGTCAGTCCCACTGGCACAACTTCTGATCCTAACGCATCCCCGCCGCAAATTGAGCCATCAGAAAACTCATAATAGGAATTAAACAGCCGTGTCCCTCCCTTCCTCCCCTCTCCCCTTTTCCCATTCATAAACCATGCTGCTATGGATGAAGAGAACAATTCTCAAGCCATTTCTCATAAACATCTCCCAGGGCTAAGTCTAGCTCTCAAAATCTCAAGATGATTTTGCAAAAGGGGTGCATTAGGATGCAAAACACGACACAGCAGTGCAGGACAAGCACTCGAGGGTTCCCTTGGTCCAGTTCTCTGACCCAGAGCGTAGTCCCTCTCTCCTCAGTGACAAGAGTGTGCCACTGGGTCAGTGCCAGGGAAATGCTAAGACCTGCTTCTCTCCTCACTAATTCGTCCTGATGATCTGCCACCAAGCACTGTGATTTCCTGCCGAGAGTTCCCTTCATGACACCAAACTGCTGCCCCATCAGCCTCACCAACAACCCAGTGCAAAAGGAAGCAGCAAGTGGCCACAAACGCTGCACTTCTGGTGGGCAGAAGGGCAAAATTCCTCGAGACCATGATCATAGCATTGTGATCACTGCACAATGATCACAATGACCATTACAAATATTTGACCTGGAAGGGACCATTACAAATATTTCTTTCCTTCCTAAAGCTTTGCATTATACAGTACGCTATTTTACTAACAGTGGGAGTTACTGCCACAATAATATTGGTTTGTTTTAATGGAAGGGCTCACGGAAGTTCCTACAGAGAGCAATGTTGTGAATAATGTCAACACTCTGTGATAAGAGCCATCCTACAAGTCTCCTCTCCTTTTGTTCAAACGGGAAAATCTGGCCAATATTCATTCTCTCTTTTTCTCTGTCTCACTCACACACACACACAGTCAGCTTTCAGCTTGGCCTTTTCTGGCTATGGGACAGGAGAGGTTACACACAGTTTGGGCTGCTGTTGTGGGGCTGAAAACTGACTTCAGGTTAAATAAGGAAAAAGAATGCAGAGTGATTCATTCACAGTGTATGTGTTTGCAAATACCTGGTCATTAAGATGATTTTGTGCACACAGATAGGCATATTTGACGGAACAAATGTGATTTTCCCTCCCATTAATAAAAAAAATCCAATTAACTCTTTTTCACAAGCAAAACTGTGCACCATTTGCCAGGCTCTCAGTGCCTAACTTGGAGTAAATCCTCTGAAGTCTTGTGAGCCAAACAACATTCTCCAACCACCAACAACCACCAATACAACCTCCAATTACCCCCAAATTATGAACCAATCTCAGATATACCACGTTCAAAGCATGTGCCACCAGTTCAAAAAGATGTATTTAGAAAATTCTGGAGAAGAATCCACCCTCAGGTGACAATATTGGCTGAGTCCTCAAGAGCACTGATTAAATATTCTTGTCCCCTCCCTAGTCCCAAAAGAATCCATTCATTTGCATCCTCCAATAAGGCAGCACAAAAACTGCCCTAACACGGAACAGTTTAGGTGGTTCCTCACCTGTTTTCCAGGAGCGTCATGCACACCACCTCTCGCACCCCGGGGTTGTTGGCCTTCTCCACCGAGCAGCCCTGCAAGTTCCAGGTCGCCAGCCTCAGCACAGGCCGCCCGTCCCGCGTGCCTCCAAAGGCCTCCACGGAAGGCCGAGTGGAGATGATCTGCGTGGGTCCCCCCGGGGGCAGGTCCAGGTCCTCACTCTGCAGGCTGAGCGAGGTGGGGCTGGGGTGAGGCTTGGCGGTGAAGGTCAGGCCCCCGTTGGTGTGGGTGGATGGGGGCCTGGACCTCTCGGCAAATACCTGGTGCCGTATTCTGTCCAGGAAGGCGGCACTGATGCCATCCATCCTCACCAGGTCCTCCACGCTGCGAAAGGGCCCATGCTCGCGGCGGAAGTCCACGATGCTGAGGGCCATCTTCTCCGAGAGGCCTCGCACACTCATGAGCTGAGCCGGGGTGGCCGTGTTGATGTTGACGCGTGGGGTAAGGGGTACGGCGGTGGCCAGGTGGTGAGGCTGCTGCTCAGCCAGCAGGTCCCTCCGCAGGGAGCTGGGGGAGTGCTGTGCGGAGCTGCCTTTACTGCTCACGCAGATCTCAAACTTGACCTGCTCCAGCTTGGTGGCGCCCACCCCGCTGACCAGTGCCAGGTCCTCCACCTTCTTGAAGCCACCGATGTACTCTCGGTACTCCACGATGCTGCGCGCCACGGCACGTGTCACCCCAGGCAGGGTCATCAGCTCCTCCTCCGTGGCTGTGTTGATGTTGAGCCGCTCTTGATTCACCAGGATATTGCTGAAGTTACAAGCCGCACTGAACTTGCGACTATGGGACAGGTCCGAGGGGTCCCTGGGAATGGAGCGGTGGCAACCCAGGGTGCTCCCCATGGTCGGCCAGGATCAGGGGTCCAGGAAGGCCTCACCACCGCAGAAAAACTCTCCAGCTAGCGTGGAAGCCCAGTATACTTTACAAGCACAGAAGAATAGAAGGTGCAGGATTTAGGGACTGAAGATGCCACAAACCCACACCAAGTCTTCCATGCTCAGGGTGTCCAAAATTACCTTCCACTTGGCTACCTAGAAAATAAATTAATAAACACAGAAATCGAGTGAGTTAATCAATTTGTATTAGCAATCCCTACCTAGTGCTGGAGTTAGTCTCCAGGAGTCGGGGGCTGGTGGTTGCCCGTGAACCCCTGAAAACGCAGACGCAGTGAAGCTGAGCCCATGTGGAATTTCCTCTGGGGACGTCCAGTTTTTATCATATTGGGATCCAGAAAAGCCATAAGCCGCTTGTCATAGGAGGAGACCTATCCATCTCCACCTCACGCCTCTCCTCCTGGCCACGGCGTCGCTCAACTCTGGCAGCGCTGGGGTCATCTGCCTACTTCGGTCACCGCGACCTGGGCTCGCACAGACGGGAGGGGGCAATCCCCAGCCCCACCCCCACCCGCGCCTGACACTCAGCGCCACCTGCAACTTGGGACTCCATGCTGGTCGGTGCGGGCACCGAGAGGAGGGTTATCTACCCGCGCCCGAGCCGCCGCAGGTCCCCCGCGACCCACCTTTTGGCCTCTCTGCCTGGACGTCCGTCCCTCTTCCACCTGCGGTTCGGAAGCCCGAGCGAGCCCGGGAAAGCGCGGGCCCCCTCCGGCCCTGCCGCCCGCGCGGGTGCGGGTCAGTGGTCGGGCCCCGGGGAGCCTCCCGCGCCGCCTCGGTCCGCGTGTCCCGGCTCTTACTGCGGGAGAAACTCTCCCGGAGCAGGCAGAAGCCGCAGGGCTGCTCGGGGACGACGGCAGCGGCGGCGAAATCCGGCCGCCCAGGCTGCACCAGGACTTGCGGCTGCACCAGGACTTGCGGCGTCGCCGCAGCTGCGTTTATCCGGGCAGAAAGTCCTGCGCCCAACTCGGGAGCGGGATCCGCCAGAGCGCGTCCAGACCCAGCACGAGCGCCGCGGCTCCAGCTCCAGTCGGTGTCAAAGCCAAAGTCCCGGCCGCGCCGCCCGCGCCTCC
>CAUYRT010050908.1:0-71294 GCA_963574885.1 Lepilemur ruficaudatus | reverse complement strand
TAAGGACAGCATCTGGCACAGTGAGTTCTGATCACAGACCATACTCAGATGAAAGGAAGAGTGAGATTGTTTTGAATCTGACAACCGATAATAACAACTAGATGACCCTTCCTTCAGCTTTAATCCTTGTTGTTTATCATTTTGTGATTATTGAGGGGAAATACTTCGCTCTAGTTTTCTAAACCAATGGTTAAAGCACTGTCACATTGCTAGCCAAGCTAAGAACCAGGGAAGCCAACTGTTAAATCACAGAAAACCACTCAGTGTGGTTTGTTAAACACTGACCAATCAATATTTTAGTGCTCCTTAAGAGTATGCTGAGTCCACTGGGCTGACAAAGCACATGCTTTTGAATCACACCATTTAATATTAATAAACTGTAAAAAACTTTAAAAACCTACAAGTTACGTACTGTAGCACAAGAGTAAATAAACTGGTACGGGTACTTATGGTAGTACAACAGTGATTTAGCATAAAAATAGATGCTAGAATATCTTAATTTGAATTATAGAATAAATACTCAAAGTACAGAGTATTGTAACTATTCTGACGGTTAATTACACTGTTGTCTGCAGGGACATAGTCCCCAAATTCCTTAATCCTTTCATCCCCTATGGTACCCACATCCTGCTAATCCTTGCTCCACCTGGCTCTATCCCCAGAGTCTGTGTGCTGAACAGGAGGGAGTTTAATGTGCCCAAGTCTCCATAGGAAGGTGGAGGATGGTGACCTGTGGCAGAGGGCAGGTCACCTTCACATGGAACCAAAATGATAGCAGAGAAGAGGAAGAGACCGGAAAGAACATACACAACCTTCTTCCCAAATCATATCTGGCTTGATGGTTGTTTCAGTCCCTCTGGGGTCCAAGTGTCCAATACACCTTGGAATTCCTGGATTTTTATTTTGGAAGAAAGGAAAGGAATATAAAAAGCAGCAAAGGGAAACAAGTCTTCCCTTCCCGTCCAAAGTAGGAAAGTTTTTGAGAAGAAAAAAGGCAAGGTGACTGGTACAGCTGTCCTGAGCTTTGAGCACAAGAGTAAAATTGCTCAGAAAATTAGGAAAGCAGAAGCCAGAGGAACTGGTAATTTCAAGGAAAAGTATATTCATCTGGAATGGTCAAAGAATAGTGACCAGAGTTTTGACCTGGTTATGGGAAGAGATAGGGTAAACTAGAAGAGAGAACTAGAGATCATTTTAAAAGCTTAATTTATGCTTAATGTGTGCTGAGTCAAATTAAGTAATAAGAGTAATAAGACTAAATTTGCAATTATTTCCTTGCTTGCACTTATTCATTCACTCATCAATTCATTATTAAGTCATCTGCTTCATTGGTATCAACTGAACTCAACTGTGTGCAAGCAGAAAGCAGCTTTGCTCTCTTTTTTGACATCTTGCTTTCAAACCCTCCCTGGGAACCACTTCTTCCTTACTCTTTCCATGAAACTCAAAGTGCCAAGGCTCTTCAGATCACACAGCTAATTAAAAGCAATCTGGTCATCTTTGGTCCTAAGAACAATCTAATTTTCATAATTGATATATCCAGTTTACTGTAATTATAAAAAGCTTCAAATTTGATCCAAAATTAAAGATTTTCTTGCTCTTCAGTTTTCCCTTGCAAACAAAAATAAAATCCTAAATCTTCCAACTGAATGAATCAACTCCCCTCTTGGCCAAGGGGACTGCAGAGAAAACTTCAAACTGAGTTCCTGGCCATGACAGGACAGGAGGTCAGACATGCCTCATTATACCCCCTCCCTGGTTAACCACCATCAGGCTTTCTTCCCTAAAGGTTAAACAAAAACCAGCCCTTTGGAAAGACCTCCCCCACCACGGATTTCTATCAGTCGCCTAATGCTGCTCCTCCCTTTTGCAGTTTTGGCACAATAACTGACCAGCATTCCTTCCTGATAAGAGGCCACCCACCATGTAGTGGTTCTGACCAATTTACGAAGAAAAGCAGACGGGGTTTTCATGTCTTCTGTTTCACCTTTGGATTTCACTGGGCTGAAAACCCACCCTCGGATCATGCTAAGGCTGCCATTATCTGAACATGGATCCTATGAAGCTACATAACACTCAACTGGGCATGTACAGATCTCTTCTTTCACGAATATTCATTATTCCCCCTACAGCTTGTTAAATATGTATATTCAGCCACACTCTTCTGCATAAATTCCTGTTCCTGTTGTCCCTGCCTCAAAGTACATGCTCTCAGCCTCTGCCCAAGGCTACTATTCCCCAGTCTGTCAGAATGGCCATGCTGAGGGCTGCAACTCTTTATGAGAAATAAAGCTCTTCTTTCAAATTTAGGAACCTCATCATTTTCTTCAGTTGACATCCTTTACCTGCCCCCCACCCCCATATCAGAGCACTCTGGCTTCCTAAGGGGTTGCAGAGAGAGTGCTTAGCTAGCTGGACAGATGAGCTCCATATGGGTGTGTTCTGGGTATGGCAGATCCCCATGCCAGTTCTTCTCCCAGGAAGGCACACTGCTGGGATTTTTTCTTGGCCCTGGGCATCTGGTGGCCTCCTCTGTCCAGGTCTCCAACAGGCAGTTCTTGTGGTCCATGTGTAGCCCAGGACTAAGGGACTGTGCCCACTGCCATCATTGGGAGAAGCTTCTTCCCAACATGTCTCTTCTGTTCTATCACCGAGGCAGGCAGATCAAGGCACAGTCTTTTGCCTTTATGTTCCCAAGAAAGGAATTAGTCCTATTTTCTGGGGCCTCCAATGTCCAGAGAATATAGGTCAAGTTCTCTGGTCTTTTCATGGCTCTGGAATCTTAGGGGGGGCCTTAATTTGACTTGGCATGAGGAAGAAGCCCAGCATATTGACTACTCCACCAAGAGCAGACCTGCACTCCTTACTCTCCTACCTTGACCCTTTTTAAATTTTGAGGTGGGTGATGGGCTGAGAACAGGCAGGGATTTTTATGATCTTCTTTGCCAATCCTGCACAGGCCTGCCCATATTTTGGTTTGGTAGGAGTAAGGGGTTGAGGGACTTGGCACCTCTTGTTTTGATCTCAATAATAGGAATTTTCAGCTGAAACTGACAAATTCTCGTGCTTTATCGTGGGGGTTATAATGAACGCAAACATCTAGTCAGTGCCTGTTTTGTGCTGGGCACTGTTCTTAGTGCTGAGGAGTCAAAATTAAAAAAAACCGTGATGACTGGTCTTGAGGATCTCACAGTCGAGGGTGCACTCCCCTCCCCTCTTCACTCTGTGTTCAAGTGGTGTTTGCTGTCTAAGCACATGAGTGTCCTGGGCTGTGAGTTTGGGAAGGAGAAAAGGACAAGGGAATGAGTGGGCTAGAGTTTAATGGTGACTTTCTATAAGGCAGGATTGCAACATAGAGTTTTTCATTCCCAATCACCGGAGATGCCAACACCAGGAGGTGAGCAGAGCCAATGGGAACTGGAAGCCAGAGTCCAGGAAGCCTCCAAGGATATCTAATGGCTGGCTGAACCTTAGGAACTAGAAACAAATATCAAGTTGAGGTTCTGAGAACTAAAGAAAAATTTAGCAAAAATAGCTGGGTTTGGAGCAAATAGGCAGAGATCAAGAGCAATTCCCTAGTAAGACGCCGCTATTTGTGGCTTTTTGTTAGCTGCCAGCAGAGGTGCACTCTCTCTGGATTGGCAGAGTCAAGAGGCCTGGGCAGTGCAGTCTCAGGGCAAGTATAATCACAGGGCCACATCCTGCAGAAGAAATCATGTGGGTTTGGAGGGGCTCTCAGCCATTATGGTTGTTGCTTAAAACCTAGAGCTGGGGCACAGCTGAGTACCCACAAAGGAAGAAGCTGTTTAGAGGCTCAAATCTCACTGGTGAGATTCTTGCTTTCCTTCTGGGTTAGTTTATTTAAATTCTGCCCTGTCTTCAGCTAAGTCACATCTGTACTAGAAGTTTGTTGTGATGTTCGTTTCCTCTAAACTCCTACAGGAGTTTGGAAGTTAGTCAAGTGCTGCCCTGCATTGTAAATTCCCCTTTGTAGACACACCCTATCCTCTGGCATGCTGAAGTCTATGGACCTGAAATAACCTACTTGGTTCTCTGCCCTCCAGCCTGGCAGCTGCACCAACCTTACTCAGACTGGCAGGCTGAGATCTGCCCTTGTCTCTGAGATCAATCCTAATATCAATAGCCTGGTGGCAGGCATTTAGCATTGTGTCAGTGTGGCTGCTGGTGCCATGCAAATTTGATGTCCCAAGCTCCCGGGACCTCACTAACTCTTCACATTTTTGCCTCATCAATCCTTCAGAGGTTAGGGGTCCTATTGAGACAATACCCAGCACATAAGGTATATGTAACTGGTATACAAGAAAGAACAAACCCACTGAGTAAACAGTTTGGGGCGGGAAAACGGTCCCTTTTCCCTTACTTAAGAGTGCTAGGGCAGGAGGAAGCGTAGTGGGAAAGGCTGAGGAGTTTTCTGGTGAAGGACGCAGGGAGGTGAGCTGAGCCGGGTGTGACCTGCTTCTCTTGGCATGCTCTCCATCACCTACCATCTTCAGCTATTTGTTTTCCTGTTATACTATAATGAAGTGGGTTTACAAATATTTTTCCTATTGTAAACTACAGAGAACATTTTTAAAAGACCACTTGATTAACTTGCTTGAGAAATCAATCGTTTTGATATTCAAATTGCACATTCATATTTAATTACTTATAAGTGCATAAATAAAATCTAAAAGTTTACTCCATTAAATTTATATTCATTGGTTGTATAATCTAATAATCATGTCAATTGCAATTAAAATCAATTTACTATATTTTATTTATCTTTATTTATTATGTTTGAGTGTAAGATAATCTGGTCCTAATGCTCAGGAAGCAAGAATGTCCTGTGATTCGGATCTCAATATCTTCATGAGTCTGGAAGTAATTCAAGAGAGTTTTTAAAGTTACAGTGTTAAAGATCTGTCTTATCTTCTAGTCTTATTAAAAAAATACCAATTGAAGAGACAGAAACAAGAATGACCCACCCTTCTTTTTATTTACTCGGATAAAATAAAGATGTAGAGGCCACTTTCAGCAGCAAAAATTTCATACCTTAATTGAAACCTATGGGATCTAGAATAGAAGAAAAGATGATAGGGTCTGGAAAAGGTAAAACACTCAGAAAATTCAATAAAAAGCATGTCTTTAGTACTCACTTTATGAACAGAGCCATACAAGCTATTGTTAAAAAATATTTTTTAAAAGGCACTATCCCCACCTTTGATAATTTTGTAAAAGTTAGAACTGCTGAGCTTAAATACATTTCCAAAATCAGAACAAAGATCCTCCCCTCTTTGGAATGGGGTTGCTTTGCATTATCACCAGAGACAGCAAAGGGGACAACTGCCTCAGGATATGTTTACCATCAACCCTGTGTTTCAAGAGAACTTGAGTTTTGCTTCCCGTAGTCCACTTGACTTTGTTAGAATGAGTTGTTGGGGGATTCCAAGGGCACCAGCTTTGTCCTGTCTTGCAGCACAAGCTTTGTTCTACTTGAGAATGACAGGGGGCACTTGTATCTCCAACCTCTTCATAAATTTATATCATTTGTTAGCAAAGCAGAAATAAGAAGAAAAAGATAAAGCAATGCACATAAATCATCATTATGGGAAATATAAGTCAGGACACACACTTTGCTTGTGTCAGGAATGCTATGCTCAAGTCTGGGAAGAGTGTTGTTATTCCCGGTCCAGGAAGAGAAGGAGCTTCTTTTCTAGTTCCTTTAGAGAAAAATCCATGCATAACTATACAGGCTTTAGCTCTGGTGCTTGTCATGCTGTTGGCTAGGAAGCCCCATCTATCATCAAGATGCAAGATTTCTTTCATTGTGCATGCTGGGTCAGGAGGAAAACACAACTCTAGATGTATCATTGAAAATCTCTGTGTCCCTTTTCTACTTTTAGATGAGTTTCCTTATAATATTTTCAGGTGCAGTTTCATAGACTAGTTTCTATTTCTATATTTCTTTTTCTGGACATATTGATTTTATTAGGCAGCACTTGAATTCTCTTAATCATTCCGAAGATAAAAAAGTGTGTATGTCACAGAAAGATAGGATTTTCCCTTCTCATTGGCTAGAAAATATCAGAGTCTGGATTATAGTAAAAATATAACCAGAAAACTTCATTAATAATTGTCAAGAAAATTCACCAAGAATACTCTACTTCATTTCATTTTAAAACAAATGACTATACCTTAAGAAATGGAAAAAAATTTAGATAAAGTTTAACATTGCTATTGTGTGTTCTAGGTAAGGAAAAGCAGAGGAAACACTATGCACAATTAGCACAACAGAAACCACAACTATGATCCTTTCCATATAAGCAGGTCATGTGTTATGAGGTTGTCTTTCAACATTCACTGCATTTACAAAAATCAGCACTGTTTGAAATTTGTGCAGTTTATTTTTAAATCAGATTCAAAGTGTTTTGTTTTGCAAGCAGGAACATTACTGTAAATCAACGCTGCAAGAACAGTGTTACTTTAGCAAGATAAACGTGCAGAGTGTATACAGGACTGATAAACAGGCCCATCACACCACATATTACTTTAACACATAATTTGGAAACATTTCTTAGAAAATCTTAATTCATCTAGGAAGTTGATTATGGATATGACAGAATATCAGTTATAAATGACCTTTAGCTGAATTTTCCAACTGATGGAAAAGACACCCAGGACGTTCAGGAATTGAGAGGAGCAGAAGCCACGTGTGTCAGCTTTGGGTCAATATTTGCTCATCACGTCATCACTGGTGTGTCTTTCCTGAACTGGGCTGTGAGCCCTAGGAACCCCCCAGTGAGACAACCCACAGCCTTCAGAAATACCATCTACCTGCCACATAGGAGAGACCTCTTGGCAGGATACTAAAAAAAATTCTTCAATGTTCATGATTTTCTGGAAAGAAGCCAGCCAACTATAAAATGACTACCTCCTGAAAAACCTTCACAGTACAATATCCAAAACTATTTTTGCCATAAGGAGCCTTAATAGTACTGTTCCTGTAGACAAAGTTTTTTTTAGAGAGGGGCCAGTTTGTTGCCTAACGTCCATGAGCACAGCCTGGGAATTCTTTCCTCCACTTCTTTGTTTTGTAGGTAGAAAAACAGAGAGAGAAGTTGAATTGCTCACAATCCTATAGACATTCCTACATATCAGTAGTCTAGCTCACATTTATTAATCAGAAATTAAAACATACAGAGGGACACTAGTGTCCTCTGATATGCTTTGCTTCTCCACCCTGTTGGTTTTCTTGCACCCCTGCTGTGTTTGCCCATGTGCATTCTTTGTTCAGTGTTCATGCCTGGTGATCCCATGCCAAGCAGGCTGGATATGTGGATAGGAAAATATTATATAAGCTGATGAGACTTATATTGCCTTTGGATGTGAAGGATGCCACGTTCATTTGGCCATATCTTCATATTGGATTTGATGAGATGGGGTGAATATGTCATCGAGTTTTGCCTTTATTTAATTACATCATTGTATTCTGCCTAATTAAGAGAAATCCATCCTTAATATCCCTAATATGCACTGGCGAGAACATATTTTTGAGTATGAATTGGGAGTCTAATCCTCTAAGCCTCATGTGGGCCACCTTTCAACTAACTTCCATTTATGTGTTGCTGGCATGAAAAATACAGGATAGAGTCCTGAGCAAACAAAATGTAGAAATCGTGCTTTGTTTTATTATTCCAAAGCCCTTTGTCTCTTACTTGTAAGGTACAATATGGCAAAGACTCTTGGCAAAGAGTCTTATAACTGACGTCGAGATCAACTGAAACAAAGACACATTTGTTGGGCTCCAGGTTTTAATGCTGGCCTGGTGTTTCAGAGGTAAACCATAAGTGTTTGCTCTTGGATATGGATAAGAGTAGTTTGAAAAATTGATTTGCCAATGCTTGCGCAAGCCACTACTGCATATTGTAAAGCTCTGCTCACCTAACACATAAGAAACAAAGTTAAAACACAACAGCTGCATGTGGCTGGAAAGAGAGGCAACTCTAAGAGACAGCATTCCTGGGAAGCAGGAATAGCTGCAACAACTCAGATTAGATTAAGCATTTGGAGATGAAAAAAGGAATTAACTAGCATGTCTAAAAAGGCATCAAGATGATTACTAAAAATAATGGCAGCATAGTGTAGGGGGCTGTGGGTGGGTTACAGAGTCTTTAGACAGCTTCTGCCTTTTGGCACTTGGCAAGGTGCTTAAAGCCTCTCAACCTCAGTTTTTTTGTTTTGTTTTTTTATAAGGCGGGAATATCTACCTGCCTTGGAATGCTGTTTTGAAGGTCAAATGAGATTGTGTTCTGAAAGTGCTTTGTCAAATAAAATTGTCCATCAATGAGAACACCAATAAAATAATAACACAATAATCATTATCACAGTAACAATATTATCTGACACTTAAATATTTACTCTGTGCCAGACACTAAGTTAAAGGCTTTATATGAATCCTCTCATTGTGTTGCACAGTATTATTATATCATCATTTGACAAAATACGAAGTTCTGAAACTTAGATTAAATAACTTGACCAAGGTCTGTTGGGCACCCACATTTGTGCTTTAACTTCCAAACTGAATTACCTTCCCTATTATAACCATAATGAATGCTAACAATCCATTTAGGTGTGATTTCTATGCTTTCCCATATTCTGTTAAAGTGTTCTTTCTCATCTAGTATTTTACTTACTAGTTCATCTACTAGCTCACCATAATTTAATATATGTTCTCTACATGCAGGACACTCATGAAGGTATAAGGAAATGATTAACAAAATAAAAAGTAAAACTATTGTTGTAGGGTGACAGAACTTGCATAATGAAGAAATGCTGTAGAACATTTAAAAGACAATATGAAAACTAGCGCAAATTTATGTATACTGAATTATATGTAATTAATCCCTGAAGAGTGGAAAAAGAAAATAATTCTCATAATCATATAAACCTTAATAGCTTCTTAATTTTTATGACCCATTGTCTCCTTTTAAAAATTATTCTTTTTTTTTACTATGAACAATCCACGGAATAATAGTCCTATGCATTGGTTTATAGGCCAATGAGAATTCTAGAACGACCACTGTTCAATGTAGTAATCACTGTTCACATGTAGCTATTTAAAATATATTTAAGTAATTAAAGTAATACTTAAAAAAATTTAGTTCCCCCATCACATTAGCTACATATCAAATACTCAATAGCACTATGGCTAGTGGCTATCATATTGGACAGTGCAGTGGAAATTCCAGCATCGCACAGAGCTGTATTGAATGGCACTGCTCCAGAACATAAAATCAGTACCTTCCCTCTGCTTTGATATGTAATCTCACTAGAGGATTTGCTAGCATATTTAAGGTGGAAAAGTTTGGAGAGAGATGGGACTTATCATTGATCAACAGAATAGAAGACTAATGCATCACGATCTGGAGAATTATCTTAACCAGACTCTTTTCTGCTAACGGGTTAAAGCATAGAACATGCCAGGGCTGTGTTCCCTAGTACATTTCACTTGCACAGAGGTGTGAAAGAAGTGAGAAGGGAAGAGCAGACCACTCTGGCCAGAGCAGGCAGAGTGGTGCAGAAAGGGTTTTTTTAGACAGATGCAATGGTCTGAGCAAAGGCACAGAATCGTGAAAAGGCCTCTGAGCTGGT
This sequence comes from Lepilemur ruficaudatus, assembly GCA_963574885.1. Taxonomy (NCBI): domain Eukaryota; kingdom Metazoa; phylum Chordata; class Mammalia; order Primates; family Lepilemuridae; genus Lepilemur; species Lepilemur ruficaudatus. The sequence continues at coordinate 61,643 of CAUYRT010050908.1, read as the reverse complement.
TATCAGGCAAGGCAATTTCAGAGTGAAAATGGTGTTGAGGGTTAGAACCAGGTTGAAATTGTAATGGGCCTTGTATGCCTTAAAATGTTTTAGTTATCCATCAGGACTCAGGGAGCCATCAGAAGTCTTTGAGCTGTAGAGTGACCTGGCTGTAGTTTCATTTTCTAGGAAAATAGTTTAGGCAAGGGTAGGGAGAGAGACTTAGGTTAGAGGTTGGATTTTTCCCTTGGTAGTATAATTGTGCTCTAATCATCAATCATAATACCTTATAGTTCAAAAAAGAATGACTTTATAATTATTACTATCTACTAATTATCTGACATTAAATGATAATGATACTCAAAGAACAAATTACAGTAGTGCTTTGCTAACTATGTACTAGTAAAATGGACTATTAGTGAACCCTGAAAAAATTAGTCATCTGTTCAATGAATAACAAAGACTTTTAAAGCAGCTTAAATCCATTCATGGTGAATGTATTTAAAATATTTATAATGTTATTAATATTAATGGTTTTATAAGATCATAAAATGAAAGAGTTAAAATTATGTACCATTATCAGGATGAAAACAAAAGGGGAAGATGAGAAGAGGTGAGAAATGAGCCAGGGCACCCTAACTGATCAATGTTTGGTTCATTTTTGAAAAAAATGAGTTGATAAAGTGAGTAACAAACTCTTCCCTCCATTTTTCCCACTCTACTAATTTGGTCCTGAGTTAATTGCCAAAATAAGTGAGGATATGTGGGAAACCAATTCTCCCATCACTGAGCCTCAACTTTAACCTGTGCCTTCTGGGTTGTGTCTAGTGCTGGGAAATGGATCCAGTCCGTAACCAGAAGGAGCAAGCCACCACTTTTCATGATAAAGACTGGAGGTCCTGACTTAGGAAAAAAGGTGTAGTTCTAGTCAAGTCTAAAACATTTACTATGAAGTACATGAGTGCATCAGAGAAGTCAACCTGACATTTTCCCAAGTGTTTGGAGATGAGCTGCATTCTCAGTGCGAGAGCCCCTCCAATGCTTTCCCCAATGACCCTTCCTTCACCATACTGGCTTCAGTGCAGACAGACGGGCCCTGGTAGCCTCCCCAGGTGGCACCCACAGACAGCAGTCTCTGCTTCACAAGAGCACATGTGAAAAAGGAAGCATTTTATGCTTCAGCATAACTGTCGCATTATTCTGCTCCATTTTAGGTATTCAGTTAATTCTAGTGTTATGTCTACACAAGTTAAAGCCTAATGATTTTTAATGACTATCCAAGAAATTCTGAAAAAACAAATAAAAAATGGGACATATGCTTTTATCATGCTGGGATAGAATCAGTAATTGTGGAATTACTGGACTTGTAATCCTATTATAAACAATAAAAAATTGCAAAAAATTATAAAATATCTGTTTCAGACATTATAAAGGAAGTATCACAGAACCATGATCCCCCTGAGAAGAGAGAAATAGATAAGATAAACCCTATGATCTCTCCAGCTTTCTGCCTAGAAGTACTTTCTGAATTGAAATTCATAGAGGGGAGAACTCCAGCAAAAGCACCGAGGTCATGTTGAGTAGAGGAGACAGAGATCAGAATTCAAGAGAAAGCTGAAATAACTGGAATTTACAGAACAGAGAATTAGAGATTAGAGAGCTCTGCAGACAAAAAGCTACAGAGATTTGCACAGAGTCTCCTATACATCTCCAGTTATAGACTGGGATGTGTAGAAAGAAACTCCATGAGGCCAGGAATGAACAACTGGGGAGCTGTAAATATTGAGTGACAATCCTTCACTGTTCTCTCACATTTCTAGGTAATTTATAAGCAGAGACACTGACTACATTTGTTCTGGACTATTTTTTTTTTCCTCAAAGATGTTTGTATAGCAAACAGCCTTGCAAGATGGAGCCACTGTCTCCCTCAAGAGCGAAGGGCAGGCATACTTACTGCCCATCATAAAAGCTTCAGGTTCTCTGAACTCAGGGTTCTCTCTTATACCACAATGCACTGCATGTGCAGGTATAGCTCTGTGGAAATTGGGGCTTAGGAAGATAGTGCAAATTCTGACACTGTGGCTTCTGCTATTGCCTTGAGTAATAACGTTCTTTGTCTCTGATCCAGGAGACTCATATCTTCTGCCAAAATTCTTAAAGATATGGCAGGCTAATTTGTTAGCCTGCAAAGAGGATACAATTTCAGAGCCTTCATAGAGTTTGACAGTTTTGGTGATGAGTATGGGTTACTGATAGAGATGTAGCTTTCTGGAAAACAAAGGATGCAGGCCTCCTGGGCCAAATAATGGGATTTGAGAGAAATCCATGGAAATTGGTTGCTGTTTTGTCTGTTGGGGCTGCTATAACAAAATACCATAAACAGAAATGTTATTTCTAACAGTCTGGAGGCTGGAAAGTCTAAGATCAAGACATTGGCAGATTCACTGTCTGGTAAGATTCCACTTCCTCATAGCCAACTTTCTTCCCACTCTAACCTTACGTAGTGGAAAGGGTGGTGAGTATCTCTCCAGCCTCTTTATAAGGTCACTAATCCCATTCATGAGAGCTCTGCCTTCATGAGCTAATCACCTCCCAAATGTTCTTCCTCTTAATGCTATCACCTTGGGGATGAGGATTTCAATATATGAAATTTGGGGGACATAAACATTCATACTATAGCAGTAGCAAACATGTGACCAAATTGTATGGTCAACTGGGCAATAAATGGTTCTTCTCCTTCATTGTTTGTTATTGAAGAGAAGTTGGGGAGGTGGTTGCAGGCTGAGTAGGCACAAATACAGCTGTCCTGGTTTTTGCTAATTCTCTTGGAGAGTGTTTCTTCCAATCTTGCACTCAGCCTCAGGTATGTCCTGTTGTAACAGTTAGTACTAACATTCACTGTGGAACAACTGGATATCCATATGGGAAAAATTAACCTTGACATTACCTTATAACATTCACAAAATGAATAAAAGTATCAACAAAAACTATAAAACTTTTAGAAATCAACATAAGATAATATCACCAAGATTTTGGGATAGAAAAAGGATTCCTAGGACACAAAAATAGGAGCTATAAGTAAATTAATTAATTAGACTTCATCATCAAAATCAAATTCTACTACTCTTTGAAAATTATTGTCAAGAAAATAGAAAGCCAAGCCACCAAGTTGAAAAATATTTGCAGTACATATATCTGAAGATATAGATCTAGAATACATAAAGAACTATTCAACTATAATTTAAAAAAAGACAAAAATCCAATTTAAAATGGACAAAAGATGTGAACAGACACTTAAGAAGATAGAAGACAGGCAAATAATCAGTAAACACATTAAAAGATTCTCAATATCATCAGGAAAATGGAAATTAAAACCACAATGAGATACCACTGCACAGCAGTGGTAGTGAGGATGTGTAGCAATTGGAACTATAGTACATTGCTAGAGAAACTATAAAATGACACAAGCACTCTAAAAAGTAGTCTAGTAGTTTTCTTATACACTTATCATATAACTCAGCAATTCCATTCCTTCGTATTTACTTAGGAGAATGAAAGCATATATCCATGCAAAGACCTTCATACAAATGTTCATACCATATTTATTCATAATAGCCTTAAATTAGAAACAACCCAAAAGTCCACCAACAAGTAAATAGGTAAACAATTTGTACTATATCCGTAAAAGGAAATACTTCTGAAGAAATAAAAAGAAACAAACTACTAATACATGAAAAAACACAGATGAATCTCTAAAACATTAATCTAAATTTTTTAAGAGCCAGAATCAACAAAAGAGAACATTCCATATGATTTTATTTATGCAAAATTTTAGTGTAGGCAAACTATACTAATATAAAACATTAAATATTAAATATACTAATATTAAATAAAAAACCTTAAATATACTCATGCTAAATATAAGGTACTGTGGAAGAAAGCAGGTCACTGATTGCCTAGGGCTGGGATTGAGGGGCAAATGACTGCAAAGGGGTACAAGGCAGCTTTCTTTTTTAAATTTTGGAATATTTAATTGGCAAGTAAAAATTGTATATATGCAAAGTATATAACATGATAATTTGATATACATATACACTGTGTAATGATCACCACAATCAAATTAACACATCCATCACCACCCATGCTATACATAAATTTCCAGAACTTATTCATCTTATAACTGAAAGTTTGCACCCTTTGACTAACAGAGTCAAAGCCTCTGGAAACCACCATGCTACTCTCTTCTTTTGAGTTCAACTTTTATAGATTCCACATAAAAGTGAGATCATACAGTATTTGTCTTTATGTGTCTTGTTTATTTCATTTAGAATAATGTCCTCCAAGATCATCCACATTATCACAAATGGCAAGCTTTCCCTCTTTTTTATGGCTGAATAATAATTCCATTATGTATGTATATACCACATTTTCTTTATCCACTTATACATTCATTGATGGACACTTAGGCTGTTTCCATATCTTGCCTTCTGTGAATAATGGTGCAATCAACATTGGATGCAGATATCACTTTGATGGCTATTCTCGACTGTCATGTGAGAGAGAGATTTGTCAAGGCTCATCAAGCTATGCACTTAAAATGGGTGCATTTCAGTATATGCAAATAATACCTCAATAAAGTTGATATAAAAAGAAAATATCTGCAAGCTAAAAACAAAGATGAATGTGGTATGTCAAAATGACCATGAGCCATCCTTCATAGGGCTCCCAAAGGCAAAAGTTGGCAGTTTAAGCATCAAGAGGAAATGACTACAGATTCTCGAAATAAAAGGAATATGTACAAAAAGCATTATTCCATAGTTACATGCGTGCTTGCTGCCCCCCCCAACACACACACCCCAAAGAACAGCATTTCATTCTTTTTCTTAACATTTTCAGTTAGCAGAAACTATTTTGAAACTAGAACTCTTCAAACAGGATTGCATTTTTAGGCCCTCAGGTTTGTTTGGTTTTGAATCACTTATTTAAAGGAATTCTTTGTAATGTTTTCCAAGCAAAACTAGGATAGGGTTTTGAAAAGCAAAATTACATAGGGACTTGCTCCCATGTCCCTTGCAGACTTCCAACTACTTGACCATCGCCCCAGCTGCAGCACTCTGAGATGTACTGCTTCATGTGCACCAGTAAAGTTGGGGTGGGGAGACACCTCCCCTGGGCTGCTTGTAGCCAATGACTGAGTACAGCAGGCTTCCTAAGGCAGCCTGTTCCTGAAAGCCCTAGAACTAGGCCATTGTTAGGCCAACTTTGCCTTTTTTCTTTTAAATGTAGCTATTTGTTATATTTTGTATTGATATTTCCTCATCTGGGCAATCCATGTATTTTTTTTTATTTCAGCATATTATGGGGGTACAAATGTTTAGGTTACATATATTGCCTTTGCCCAACCAGAGTCAGAGCTTCAAACTTTGGCTTAAAGACACCGCAATGACCTTGCTGGATTTTCCTGAGACTTCATGGCAGTCTAGGGCACTTTCACCCAACCTTTCTTCCTTAATTTCCTTTTGGAGGCATCAGTTTTGCATCACAGCTCAATGGCTCTCCCAGCCCCTCCCAGCTCCCTCTCCATCCTCTCTCACAGGCATTTCCTCAGCAAAATCCTGCAAGTTTAATCTCAGCTTGGTGTCAACTTCTTGGAGGACCTGAACAAACACACAGCCCCAAATTTGATTTCTTTTATAACCATCAAGGCTGACTGATGGCTTTTATGTTCTTACATTTTTCCCATTACATTTCATCTTGTGGGTTTAAGTCCAATTGTTCCACCCCATCAAAGTATTTTGAAATCTTATTCCATCATCTTTTACATTTGTTATCTTTCCCATCTTTATGACATCTAAAAATGTGATGAGTAGTCATTATATGTCTTCTTCAAATTGTGAATAAAAACATTAAACTGTAGCTGTCAAATGACAGGCCCTTTTGGTAATGCAATTACCAGGCCTGACAGTGTAAAGAAGTCCATGTTTTCATAAATTGAATAAATACTGAATAATTATGAGAATATTAAGTTATATGTAATGAAAAGAGGGAGTATCCTTACAATCAAATTGTGCAATGGTCTGTATACAGAAGGTGTCTATAATCACTATTACAAGACGGCAATGGCACTGGAGAAATGTAGGAAAGAATGCCGGGAACCAGTAATCCTTTGTTGTTTGCTTTATAAACAAGTTGTGTAGCTCTTCTGCTGTTGATAAAATTAGGGTGGGGAGCACAGCATAAAATTCCAACTCTTAAAGCAGCAAGAACTACTCAGTAAATGAAATAACTGTCAGAAACCATGTAAGTGGATAACCCTAAATAAAGATTTGGTGTTTGTTTCATGTGTATGTGATAGGCCACAAAAAACACTTGGTGTGATAAATAATGGCAGACTTCGTTTGTGTTTAGACTTAGGAATGATTGTGTGGGAATTATGGATTTTCTAAACTAATTGTTTTTAGGCTAATTTTGGCATAGGCCAAGAAAATGCCTAGTAAATAAGCAAAGGAATAAACCATTCTGAAAACTCTTTTACATCATGGATAGACACGCTAATATTAAAAATAGTTTTGATACAACATACTTCAGAGGATTCATCTTTCATTAACCTGAAGATATCATGGTATATATTGAAAAGAAACATAATAGGACAGAAATAAATAATTTGTAAGGTAGAACCTAGACATGACTTTAAGTACACATCCCAATATGACATCATGACAGAGCACTATTCTGTATAAACCCTCAATAAATCTGTAGTCCACTTGGATGCCAAGCTATAGAAACCACACTTTTATTTTACATTTTGCCCTTCTAAAACTTGTGAACACAGGAAATATTCCATAATGGCAAGCAATCCTGAAGAACATTTAGGGGATTAAAAAAAAAGGCAACCAAAACACCCAGAATCTTCATTTGGTATAAGAATTTTTTAAAAAATCAATTCTAGCTCAGCAATTCAATCTTCTATATAAATTTTGGTCAGAATTTTATCCTTTTTCTCTTCTGGATTCTTTTATTACTCTAGGTGCTATTCTATTACATGTTTCTCTTCAGATCTCTTGAGTCATATGCAAACTTTCATCTGTAGTTTGATAGCTAGTATTATTGATGAGTGGTAATACACAGAAGAGGCTGATAATCACTGGTTTTGCATGGCTGAAATAGAAAATAATGAGATAACTTTTTCATGGGTAGTGGGAAAGACATCTCAATGGCTCCTAGAATGCAGATGAAGAAACTACAGGACTACAAAGGACATCTTGATAAGCAGCAGATTCAGAGGACAAAAAAGCAACTAGATATCTATGGGCATAAATCTCTCTCAACTATATTATTTCCTTTTAAAATCTTTGTTTTTAAGGCAAGAGGTCAAAAAGGATGTGTTTTCCCACGAACAGGAAAGATCAAAGTAAAATGCTCTTTGGTTGTTTAAGTTCAAATAGAGAAAAAGGGAAAGAGATAGTAATGGAAGAAATCAAAAGCCTTAAACAGAAATGGTACAATGTTTTCACACAGGAGTATTTCTGATGTTTAGAATGCATGGGTGGTGACTTGGAAAAGGTACTGTTCCAGAGAGAGAATCTAAGATATGTCCCTTGAGCTATCTAAAGGCATGACTAAGAGCAAGTCACTCTAAACAATAAAGTAAGATCTTGGGCTAGAAAAACACCAAATGTGGGCACTGAGTTAGAACCAAGCATTTTGTGAAATGACAAGGTGCAGGTTAAGTTTCTCACAAGACAGTAATGTGAGACAGAAATGTCAAACTCTTGCTAAGAGGATTGTGTGTGTGGGGGGGTTGTGTATGTGCACACTGGGGGTGGAGGTGGTAGCTGTCAGAATGACCTCCAGGACTTTTTCAAACTACATTTGCTTCAAAGAAATTCTGACACTCCCTACTCCCAGCCCCCACCCTACTTCACACAACCCTACCTCTTCCTTAAGAATTAATGCCCATATGAGCCACTGGTACTCATCAATGGGTTATCATTGATAACTCTTGGGAAGGGTGGGGTGGAGAGTAGGCTGGGAACCACTGCTTCACTGAGTTTATTTCCCTCTACACTTCACTGTGTTGTTGGGAGGGCATCGGGCTCATAGGACCGGAGGGTGGGGCTGAGTGTGCAGAAGACCAGCCCACTCTCTGCTCAGTCCCTTCCCCACTCCAAGGTGGGTAGGGTGCTCACACACACACAGGGCCTGCCCCGAGAAGCCAGGAGTCCTTTGCTATGCTCACACCACTCAGAACACTAGCTTGAGAAGTTTAAGGGAGATCACAGGACAGAGTGATATGATCCCTGCTCTGAAAATCATTGAAGTCTCTGTACTTTCCACTTTTGGACACTTATAAGTATTGATGAATAATATAACAGCCTTCCAGTCCTACAGTTCTATGTGCATAATAAATATTTGCTGACTGAATGATAAATACAAAGATGTGGGAATAGCTGACTCCAGGGAGATTGGTAAAAAATAAAGATTCAAAACTTCAAATTCTATGTCATCATGATTGTGCTTCCTCCATGCCCTCAAATAATCCAATCACAAACTCTATATGGACCAATTCAGAGATAAGTTTTCTTCTAAATCTGACATTGTATCTGACTCAGAAAATAGTAATAATTGCTAATGTTCAGTTATCACTGCTATATGCCACAGAATATGCTTATTAATTTCTGTGTGTCATCTTGTTTAAGACTCATAAATGTCCTACAAAACCAGTCAGGCAAGTTAAATAACTTGTCCATGTAGCAAGTGGCATGAAGATCACAGAACCAGCAAAAGGGAGAGCCCAAATTTGCCTAATAACAAAATCCATACTCTTAACTACTCCTCTGTATTGTTTTGCTTAACAGTCTGTTACCAAACAGATGAAGATACTATTTAAGGCTAGCAAAGGCTTTCCAAGTTGTGATTTAACACAAAGAAACACGTCTGACAATTCACATAGCCTAAGAAAAATATTTTGCTGAAGAAAACTATTGTTTTAGATAATATACTTATTTTTCTAATTCAGTAGCATAAATATTTCTCAGAGAGAGTTTCCAAAATATAGTCAGTTCTTACTATTTGCTGTAGTAGTGTTCTATATCGTTGCCACAGACGCTGAATTAGTGAATACTGAGCCATTGCTCTCAGAAGAAATACAGGGTTCTGTTCCTGCGAGCCTCTGGTCAACTCATCAATACATAACTTTGTTTTTTGTGTGTTTCTGTTTAAAGATGCTTTATTTAGTCTGTCTAATTGATTCTTTAACGTTGAACTCATGGCCAACAGCACTGTAACTCACGCCTGTACAAAACTTATCTAACACACGTTTTCTCCATAAGGCACCTCACAGCCTTCTTGCACTCAGGAACACTAGACAGCACTTCAGTGCTATGCTTCGGAGCCATTTTAAACAGTGAAATAATCAACAAAAATGCAAAAATGGGTACTAAATAGATTACATGAAAGACTCTTTGTTTACAGTATGAGAGGTGAAACAAGAAGGCAGAGTACCATCTTGTCTGACCTCAGATGGGAACAGGCGCATCACAGCTCTGGGCATGTCCACAAATAACCAAAAAAGCACATCGAGTATTGATTTGGGATTACAAAGAAATTTTAGCAAGTAAATGAATTCACAAATGTTGAATCTGTGAATAATGAGGAGTGACTGTCCATAGAATTGACTTGAAGGAAATCATGGCAGTTAAGCTGAGTGAAGCTAATGCTGTACTAGCTCATGCTTTGAAACAGCAGCTCAGAATATGGGTTCTCACTGTAATTTTAGCCAATTTAAACCATTACAAAACACCACACATATAAAATAATTGCTGACGTTCCAGCTACAGAAGGTAAAGGCGTGTGGCCTTTGAATCTGCGCATTCTAACTCAGGTGAGCAGCGGAGTGGTCTCCAAACGCAGGCCTCCTCCAAGTCTACAGGAAGGCCTGTCTCCTGCTTCTTTCTTGTCTGGGCCACGTTCATGGTCATTATCCCCTCACCATGGAAAGGCCTGGGCATTCCATCTCGCAGTCAGTGGCTAAATGAAACGCATTTCAGAGAGGAAAAGGGCTTCGGGCACCATAAGGGTAGGACGCCAACCAAAATGGAAAGCATGCACAGTACTGGTCCGGCTTTTGCACTTATGGCTTTGCTTTTTATTTTGTCATTTCTTTCTATTGTGAGTATTTTTATGAGCAATATGGGGTAGAAACAGCTTAATTTATCATGATTGTGAAAAATTCTATTGAAAAGTACCATTTCAGATGGAAGTTATGTTTTTTTGTAGTGGCAGGTATTTTTGAAAGCATATGGACTATCGTGTCCCCTGGAAGGTCTTCCGCATCCTTACCTCTGAGCTTAAATGAATCTTGTTATTTTCTCCATTAGTGCTCAAGTCACAACCAGAAGCCACTTAGAAAAGCTTGGCCTTGAAGCTAGAAAATTGCCTTAACCACCTGGTGGCAATGGCAGGTCTCTTTGCAGACAAGTCATGGGTATTGTGGGGGGAGGACAATTTTTAGAAAGCATCAAAACTACACAAAGTAAATGCCCTTTAATCCTACCTCTATTCTCACAGAATTTGGATTTGGGAATTTTTGGGGAATGTACTTTAACCAATTGAGTAATTATTATTTGCTAATGCCAAGGTAAAATGAAAATCTACCTCAAGAATGGGAATTGTCCCTGGCTGTCCCTTTCTGTGGTCCCTTTCTATGTGCTAGACACTCAGAGAGCAGGGACTCTCTCCCCTCTGCCTGGCACCCTGCTCCTGAATGTAAGTGGTATGGAGGTAATTCTGTGGGACTGCTTTTTTTTTTTAAATGTCTAATTGTGGCAAATTACACATAACATGAAATTGACCATCTTAACCATTTTGGAGTGTACAGTTCAGTAGTGTTAAGTACATTCACTTCTGTGAATGTGCGTTGAGGTGACCAAGGTCACCCAGCCAATGTGTGATGGAGATATAGTAAAAACTGAAACAGTGTAATGCCAGAAGCTGTGCTTTTAGCTACTATACCATGACTAAAGGAATAAAGAAAATGACCCTTAAATTACAGAATGAGACTGAAGATATTGTAGATTTTCTGCTTCCCATTATGCATCATAATGTTCTTGCTTAGGAACAATTTGTACTGTGAGTCATAGATTCTACAGGACAGGATGGAATAGATCAATTTTCTACTGCCTTTTCCACGGTACTGGCAGAGAAAAGCCCTGGCACATAAAAGTGCATTTCCTCCCATCCTGAGCATTACGTTCAGAGCTTGGTTACGTGCAGTGAAAGTTAGGCTGGTACCTGCCTGACTAAATAGACCCAAATTTGTTACAGAGCATGGCAGGTCAGGACATACTAACATCCTTCTGGGAGTAAAATTTGTCCATTTATGTTTACCAGCCTTAACTGGAAGTGCAAATACCTTATCAAGAAAGGGAAGACACTCTGGAATTTTAACTTCCCTGATGTGATACACAAATGTCAACCTTTAGAGCCACAGCTGTCTGCCGCACCCTATCCTTCCAGTTTAATTTTTCCCGTCTTTCTCCTTTGGTGTTCTCCTTCTCCTCCCTTCCTTTTCTGCTCTGTGTCGTTCACCACGTACTGTATATTTGGTATAGCACCTCAGAATTCCTCTAGTGTGCCACTTCAGTGGAACTTGAAAAACACTGGGGTGATTACTAATTTATTGCTGTCTTCTGCTAAGTGCTTAATGCAAGCTTAATAAAAATCAATGGCTGTGTATGCCTCTCCATTGTAGGAAAATGTTTTGATATATGGCTAGGTTAGGTCATTGTCAGGTGATTTATTAAAAATCTTCTAGGACAATCTACCACCGCCATTTTATTGGTGTCATGGAAGATGTTAATGGTCATGTTAGTGGAAGTGGAAACAGAGAGCAGAGAAGAGCAGGTATTGTACACCCGTTCTTCAAAAGTCTCATTGTGAGCAAAGAGGCTAATGTATGGAATGGAGACATCTTGTCTGATCAGGATAACATCCCGAGAGAATTAGAGTTAGGATGCTAAATGCATTTCCAGCCAAAAGGCCAATATTTTAAAGTCCTCAGCCATCAGGCTTTATCTCCTAGCCCAAAATTCACCCATTTCTGGTAACAAAGGAGTACTTGTCATTTGCCTAATGACCCCACCAGGGCATTTGACCTCCTGCCCCTCTCTGTTGGAGGAGAGCCTTCCCCTACAAAAGGGGACCCCTGTGAGGGATGGTGAAAACCATTTGCCTGCACCAAGAGAGAACTAGAGGTTTTCAACAAAATAATTTGAATGTTCCCTTTTAAACTCTCCTCACAAACAGTTTGGCGTAATGGAGTCACTAACTACTTTGGGACCATCTTTTTCTGGAACACACAGAATGTTACAATCCTCTGACAGAGAACATCTGCTGTCTCTGCTCCATAGCAGACTACACAGGAGGCGGCATCTCCCAGGCCCAACCCAAAGCACTTATAGGACACTCGGTCAACAGCTCCACCTCTAGAAATCTGACGTTTATTCCTAACCATGACTTTCCAATTTCAGCTACTCTACCAAAATTTCCTTGCAAACTTTTAGCCGTTAAAGAGGTTTTTTTTTAAAAAGAGATGCTCTTTAATTGGTTAGTCCTACCACTACAATGTTTATGGTCCTATTTTTGGCAACATTTCTGACATGTAATATTTGACTTCCTCAAAATACTGGGACATAGCAAGATTTATGATATTATTTATTTCACTAGAAATAACTTATATGAATAGACATTTGAAGTTTTTAAAATTAAATTTGGAAAATCCCCTAGCAAAGTAAGCTATAGCCAGTGGAAGTAAGCACTGTTCTCCAGAATAAAAGGCATTCAAAGGGCAGATATCTGGCAAAGACTTTCCACCTTTGCCGTGGTACCTTTTCCTATTTTCTTTCTTGTTTGCCAGAAGTACACTGATTCACTTCAGATTGCATGTTTTTAACTGGGATTTCATCTGACTGTCCACTCCAACACCACCCCCCGGCCCCCAACAACCAGCCACACACACATAATGTATTTCTAGGTTAACTTTCTGTTCAGTCCTTATAAGGCCTCAGTGTCCTGACAGGCAGTTCATGCAGCACTTTAGCAACGACAAGGCAACAAGGCAAGGCTGATGTCTCTGAGAAACGCAGGGAAGGTGAGAAGTCTCCCACTCAGAGACAAGCTAAAAGAACTCTTGATTTTGACAAGGATAGAAAGAGATAGGTTTCTTTGGAAAGAAAATTTTAAAAAATAAAAAAGTACTGATCTTTTTACTGTCTCCGTATTTTTGCCTTCTCTAGACTGTCACACAGGTGGAATCATATAGCATGTAGTTTTTCAGATTGCTTTCTTTCACTTAGTAATATATATTCACATTTCCTCATGCAAAACAGCAGCTTTCAAGTGCTGAAAGAAATGAATTGGCAACCCAAAATCCTATATCCAGCCAAAATATTCCTAAGAAATAAAGGGGACATTAAGACATTATCAAATGAAGGAAAAGTAAGAATTTGTCATGAACAAACTTGCCTTAACAGAATGCTTAAAGGAAAGTCTCTAAACAGAAAGGAACAATGAAAGAAGGCAGGAAGAAAAAACATGTTAACCCAAATATGGGTAAATATGATAGACTTTCCTTCTCCTCTTGAGTTTTCTAAACTCTGTTGATCATTGAAACAAAAATTATACTACTGTCTGATGTGGTTATAAATGTAAATTGAGAAAATATTTAAGACAATTATAAATGGAGGAAAGTAAAGAGACATACAGGAAGGTAAGGGTTCTATACTTCATTCACACTGATAAAATTAAACCAGTAAACTGTGATGTCATGTATATATGATATCATGCCTAGAGCATTCACAAAAATAGCTATGCAAAGAAATACTCTCAAAAACACTATAGAAAAATCAAAATTGAATTCTAAAATATTTTCAAGTAACACATGAGAATGTAGAAAAAAGAAAACAGTGAAATAAAAACAGAATAAATAGAAAATAAAAAATAAATGGCAGAATTAAGCTGTAACATATCAATAATTACATTGAATGTAAATGATCTAAACATACAAATTAAAGATAAAAATTTGCAGAATGTATTAACAAAAAAATCACTCTATGCTGTCTATAAGGAACTCACTTCCAATATAATGATAGAGGCAGGGTAAAAATAAAATAATGAAAAAGATACAGCATGCAAACATTAATAAAAAAGAAAGAAGGCATAACCATGTTACTATCAAACAAAGCAGAATACAGTGCAAAGAAAATTATCAGAGATAAAGTACATAGTACAAAGTACTATGTAAAGAGGATAAATTCACCAAAAAATGTAATAATCTCAAATGTGTATATGCCAAAAGTCAGAACTTCAAAATATGTGAAGCAACCATTGATAGAACTAAAAGGAGAAATAGACAAATCCACGATTATAATTGTAGTTAAACACTTTCTCAACAACTGATAGAATGACTGGACAGAAAATGAGCTAGGATATAGAAGAACTCAATAACATCATCAACTAATAGGATATAATTGACCTTTACAGAACCCTTCACCTGACAACAGCAGAATACACATTCTTCTCTAGTGCTTATGGAACATATAGCAAGATACACTTGGGCCATAAAACAAACCTTAAAGAATTTAAAAGAATTGGAGTAATACAAAATGCTTTCTCTGACTACATTCAATAGAAGATAAATGAAACTAGAAGCAATAGCAGATAAATAACATAAAAATATCTTTCAAACACTTTCAAACTAAACACTTTCAAACTAAACTATTCATTAAATAGAATGAAAATGAAAACACCTACATATCAACATCTGTGGGATGCAGCTAAAGCTGTGAGGGAAATTTATAACACTAAATGCATACATTAGAAAAGAGGAAAAGCCTCAGATCAATAATCTATGATCCTTCCTCAAAAATCTAGAAAAGGAAAAGCAAAATAAATTTGAGGCAATAAGAAAGATGAGAGAAGTTGATGGAATTGAAAAAAGAACAACAATAAAGAAAACCAATGAAGCAAAGAGTTAGTTCTTTAAAAAGATCTTTGAAAAGTTCTTGACAAACATTAAAATTAAGAACTTTTTACTCTGTGAACCTCACTTGAAGAGGAGGAAAAGACAAGCTACTGAGGGGGAGACCTTATTTTCAAACCACACAGCCAACAAAGGGCAAGTATCTAGAGTATACAAAGAACTCTCAAATTCAAGAGTAAAAACAAATGAACAAAAAAACCCCCACAATCTAATTAGAAAATGGGCAAAAGATGGGAGCAGACATTTCACTGAGGAGGTTGTGCAGATAGTAAATAGCACGTGAAAATATGCTCAACATCCTTAACCATTAGGGAAATGTATATTAAAACCTTAACAAGATATTATAACAAACCTATTAAAGTGCTAAAATTAAAAATAGTGAAAACACCATATTCTGGCTAGGATGAAGAGAAACTAGCTCACTCCTACATTGCTGGTAGGAATGTAAAATGGTACAATCTGGAAAGCACTTTGGAAGTTTCTTTAAAAACTTAACATGCATCTGCCATGCAACCCAGCAACTGTCCACCTGGGCATTTATCCCACAGAAAAACTTATGTTCACACAAAAACCTCAACATGAATATTTATAGTAGCCTTATTCCTAATAGTCACACTGGCAACAAGTTAGATGTCCTTCAGTGGGTTGACAGTGGGTTGTCCTTCAATGGTTGAGAAGACTGTGGTAAATGAACATCATATAATACTACTCAGCTACAAAAGAAAATGATCTATTGATACATGCAACCATCTAGATGAACCTCCAGAGAATTAAGTTGAGTGAAAAGAGCCAATCTTAAAAGGTTATTTACTGTATGGTTCAATTTATAGATCATTCTTGAAAAGACAAAATTATAGTAGAAAAAAATTTAGTAGCTGCCAGGACTTATGAACAAATGGGAATGGAAGGGAAGTAGAAGTGACTACAAAAAAGATCACATGAGGGACCCTGTGGTGATGGAAATGGTCTCCATCTTGACTGTATCAATATCCCTATCCTGGTTGTGATACTATATTACAGTTTTGCAAAATGTTACTGTCAGTAGAAACTGGCTGAAAGCTACATGGGGTTTCCCTGTGTTATTAAGAAGAAACATTTTATAATAATATGTATAGTATGCTTCCATTTCATCAAGAGCAAACAAACAAAACAGCCAACCCGTGGGTATGAATGGCTGGGGTAGAATGTCTGCAAAAATGGCTACAAGTAATCCCTCCTTTCCCTCTTTTGGGGCAAATTGGTACCTGGCAGTAGATATCTGAGACTTATTTGCATGAATGTAAATGTTTGTAAGAGAGAAGACTATGAATAAAACCTGTGAAGAGTGGCTGCTGGGCAGTAAGAGGAAGAGGGAGATGATGAATTTTTACTTTATAGGTCTGCGTACTGTTTTACTGGTCTCTGCAAGTGTGTATTATTCCACAATGTGTAAAACACCAAGCAAAAAAAAAATAACTTTTAACAGAAAAAAAGAAAATGTTCCATTTTGTTTTTGTTAAAGTTGGGCTTTGGAAAAGTGTCTTTGTTTCATTTCCTTTTTATTTTCCATCATTTGCTCTAGCATTTCACATTTCACATACCTCAACTGCGTGTAATGTTGGTTTCATAAACACCTTTATAAATCACTTTAAAAAATAAGGGCCAAAAGCATGTACATTCAAAGTGGCTGTGGACTGGCAACTAAAACATCCTTAATCTTCTTTAAATAAGCTATAAAAACTAAGCGAGAGATAGTCATTAACAAAATTGATTTAAAAATATTCTTACTAATGCAATCTGTAAGATGCATTAGAAAAGTACATTAGCTCACATAACGTTTTAGCAGCCTGTAAAATTTTCACTAGCTCTCTCTGTTCTTAGCAGTGCTGTAGCATGATAAATCTCCAGGAAATTTATCAGAGGAATAAGAAAATGATAATGCTTTTGCTGTCAGTTGCAGTTTTCATTTGTATTAACTTTTATGCTTATTGAATGCTTGCTTTCTTTAGAATCTTCCAGAATTTCTTATGGGCTCTAAAATTCCTGGCCAAGGCCATTTTCATTAATTCAGTTTAACAGATTTATATCCATAGCGTCTACTATGTGGTAAACACTATGCCAGGTGCTTAGAGAAAGAGAAGGAAGAATTAAGAAAAAGAAAGAAAGAAAGAAAAAGTGGAGAGATTGTCAATAAGTAGACAATGATCTAGTAAGAAAAGTAAAACATTTTTAAAAACTACGGAATGTGCTGGGGATAAAGTCACATAAACTAGACAAAGCAGATCCCATTTGAGCTAGTCTTAAGGATGAGTGGTAGCTTGGCAGGCACATGAGATGGGCAAGTGTATTCCAGACAGCCTGGAAGCAGAGAAACAAGGAATTGTGGAAGAGCCATAATGTGATTGAGAAAGAAAATGTAGGTCATGAGGATGAGGGCATCTGGTGGGCAGGGAGCAGAGATGACAGAAACATGGCATCTTTTAATGTTAAGAATATAGGCTCTTTTTCAA
The DNA here is from genome assembly GCA_963574885.1 of Lepilemur ruficaudatus. Classification (NCBI taxonomy): domain Eukaryota; kingdom Metazoa; phylum Chordata; class Mammalia; order Primates; family Lepilemuridae; genus Lepilemur; species Lepilemur ruficaudatus. The sequence goes on along the minus strand of CAUYRT010050908.1, from coordinate 44,135 downwards.
CAAGAATGTAAATTCAATGGGAGAAAATAGTATTTTCAACAATTGATGCTAAAAGAACTGGATATCCACATGCAAAAGAATAGAGTGGGACCCCTTCCTTAGGCATGCATAAAAATCCAACCTAAATGTAAGTGCTAAAACTATAAGATTCTTTAAAAAAAGCATTGGAGTATAGCTTTATGAACTTAAGTTAGACAAATAATTCTTAGATGTGACACCAACACCATAAGCAACAAGAGAAGAAAAATAGATTCAGTGGAATTCATCAAAATTTTAAAAATTTGTATTCCAAAGGACATCATAAAGAATTTGAAATGACAACCCAAAGAATGGGAGAAAATATTTGCAAATCATAGTACATCTGATAGAGAGTTGTATATAACAATATATAAATAACTGCTATAATTCAGCTTTTAAAAAAGACAAATAACCCAATTTAAAAATTGAGCTTTTAAAAGTATTCTTAAAGGATGAATTGAACAGATATTTCTTCAAGGAAGATGTACAAGTGACCAATAGGCACATTGAAAAGATGCTTGACATCATTAATCATTAGAAAAATGTAAAACGAAACCACAGTGAGATACTATTTCATATCCACTAGGATGGCTATAATAAAAGGACAGATAATAATAAGTGTTGGTGTAGATGTAGAGAAATTGGAACCCACATACACTGCTGGTGGGAATTTAAACTGGTGCAGCCAATTTTGGAAATAGTTTAGCTGTTCCTCAAAAAATTAAACACTGAATTGATTGCCACAGGACCCAGAATTCCAAGTACATACACACAAGAAATAAAAATATATGTTTACACAAAAATGTGTAGATGAATGTTCATAGCAGTATTATTTACGACAGCCGAAAAGTGGGAACAATCCAGATGTCGACAAACTAATGAACAGATAAACTCAATACAGTGTATCCATACAACGGAGTATTATCCAGCAATAAGAAGAAATGAAGTGCTGATACGTGCTACCACAGGGATGAACCTTGGAAACACTACACTGAGAGAACAGCCAGTCACAAACACCACATACTATATGATCCCATTTATATGAAATGTTCAGAATAAGCAAATTCATAAAGACAGAAAGATTCATGGCTTTCAGGGACTGGGTGGTAAGACTGAGGGAGAAATGGGGATTGTTTGCTAATGGGTGAGGGATTTCTTTTTACAGTGCTGAAAATGTTCCAATACTGATTACGGTGATAGTTGTACAACCCTATGAATGTACTAAAAATTATTGACTTGTACATTTTAAAAATGGGTGAATTATATGGTGTATTAATTTTATCTCAGTAAGGTTGGTTTTTAAAAAATCTATTATACCAAGGGGGGCGGGGAACAGATGCTAAAGCCAGATTATGTAAGTTGGAAACTGTTCTCTTTTGCTGAGCAGTTATAAAGCTCTGAGCTGCTTAATGGGTCTCTAGCCAATTTCTTCATCTATAAGTGAATGATTCCTTCCAGCTGAGATCTCCAGGGAAAGTTTTACAGAAGTGGAATTTGGGCTGGTGTCAAGGGCAGTTCTAGATCGTGAGATGAAGACCTTAAAAGGGAGGAGAAATGAATTAATACTTTTAGAGCACCTATCGTTCGCCAGGGTGTGTGCTGAGCATTCCATACACATTATCACATTTAATCCCCTCTGCTTTGTACTTAAGAAAAAATTGACCCTGAAAGTGAAGCAGTTTTAAGTGACAAAGTACGGGTTCAACTGCAAGCCGAGAGTCTCCTGTGTCTGGCCTGAGTGACACCTGTGCGGAGGGAAGCACAGGCAGCCATGGGGTGGGGTGAAGTGAGGTTCCTCTGCCAGCACTGGGGGGCAGTGAGTGGCGGTCAGACGCTTCAGGACCTTTAATGGCCAGACAAGTTTTCTGGATTGCATTCTGTGGGTGATGGGGAGCTATGGAATTGCTCATCAAAAGAGGCCATGGGCAGTAGTGATGTGGATGTACTTTTATATGTAGAAGTCCCAATTCATCTTAGACCTTATTAGATAGCTCAGCTGTACCTTTGAGAGAGAAATCTTGCAATGTTACCCAAAATAGACACAGTCTGACGTGCTGGCCTTTCGTAAATTTTCCAGCAGAGAACATGGCTTGCTCCCACAATTGAAAGATGACTTTAAAAGGTGAATTAAAACTCTATCCGTGTCTTAGGGTTTGTTAATTTGAGCTTCTGATTGTTAGCAAATGACAGATTGATTGTGATATGAATTTTGAAGCTAAGAATAGATAACTAGAAGGCTTTAAATATCATTAAAATTCTCAAAAGAGGAACAAAAATTGTGGTCTCGTTTCATGCGAGAGCTCAGTGGAAAGGAAAACCACCATATATATAATTATTCAAATGGTGTATACACATATCACATACACATTTATTTGATGATGTCTTCTTTAACAAGTTGAAGAAACATCACGAATGCCTTGCCTCTGCCTCCTGCTTGGAAAGAGATTCTTTCAAAGCTATCAACAAGTATAGCTTCCAGTAAGCATTTGACGTGTACAGGAACTGTTACCAAAAGATATAATTATAAATTAGCAGGACTTAACTGAACAGCATCCACTGATTAATTTCTAGAAAAATTATGGAGAGCAAATTTTATTTATTTATTCATTTTACATATGCTCAGCTCTTTGGGCTAGACCAATGCCTCATAAAAAGGGTTCACATTTCAGCAGGACAATTGCAAGGCTGCCTGGGGGAAGGAACAGCTTCACAAAACGACTGGAGCCTACAAGAAATTTAGACCTACCAGCATTTCTGAAGACTGAATTAGTTGCTAGAGATTAATATATTTCAAAGTTATCTGTAGTAATACTATAGACAATGTTACGGGTGATTTAAAATTTTCCATGAGGCTATATTTATTTATATTAAGATCACAATGAAAATAATGGGGTATGAATGGTACTTTCAAGATTATATGTTTTAGTATAACATACCTATAAAAGGCAATTTGAAAAGCAAAAATTATGGCTGCCTTTTAATGCTTGTATTTTCTTTAATGCCCTTTTTGCAGAGATTGCTGTCTTAAGAACAATAAAAATAAACATTGACTAATCTCAAATCTATTTGCCAGATGTGGGTATGTTGTAGAATCTAAAAAAATGAAATAATGCTTTATTATCAGCATTAAATTTACATTAGTTAATAAATCGATATGCCATAAATAAAAGTAGAGAGACCCATTTTTTTATACATTAGACAGTAACATAAAATCATGTTGTTATTGAACAGAAAATTTTTATTTTTCCTTTCAGGTCATGAAACAAATAAGGGTAAAAGGATATTTTTCAGCTAAGATCTATTGTTTGCAACAAATAGCTTTGAACAATAAAACAAATTGATACTTCAGTGTTTCTAACTGAAGAAATTATTGATTATATTAAAGTAGGATTTTTTTGACAAGATAATATTCTTTCCCTGTTGCCAAAAAGTTGTCTATTAATATTAAGCATTGTAATTGCTTTCTGCTTTTCTGCTTTTGTGTCATGATCTCATCTTTTCAAAGTCTCTCACCCTCTAGAAGAACCAGCCTCGTTTCCCAGAAGATGACAAAAGTGAGAAACCAGGACCCGGTGTGTCTTTCTTTAGTGTTTGTTGGGGTCTAGCTTCCTTAAAAGACTCTTTAGAAGCAACAACAGTGACTAAAAGATCAAAGCTCTGGCTTTGCTTTAGTTTTGGTCTCCAGAGCTCATTCTTTTATAAATGGTTACTCTTTATTAATACAAGGGACATTCCATAAGGGTTCATTAATCATAACCACAAATATAATGTTTCCTTGATTTTTACACTTGATCTTAGCCAAAAGGCTGAGAAGTGATGTTGTTTCCTTGATTTTTAAGGACCCTACCTGTGTTGTGTAGCATTCACACTCTGAGTAACAGCAGAAATGTAACAGAAAATGGCTAAGTGTGTTAGAGCCCTCTCTGTATTACGTTTGTTCTCTTCCCCCATTCACTATGAGCTCCTTGAGAGAAGACACTGTCTTTTTCTCCTTCGCATTCATTGTAGTGAATCATAGTGCCTACACAATAAATTTATGAATACATGAAACAGTAAGTGAAGGATTGTGGAGTAGCAGTAGCAATTTAGTTAAACAGTAAACCCCCCACTGTTTTCTTGGGGAGTATTTGTTTAGTACATGGTCATAGAAATCGAATAGAACCAGATTTAATGCAATGACTGCCACACTAGAAAACACAAAATTTTCCCCGGGGCCACTGTGTTTTATCAAAACAAAGCAATCCTTTTCTAATTTGTTATTTTTTATTGTTTTCTGTGCATGAGTTATATGCAATGCAATCCACATTTTTAGAATTAAATTGTCAATATTATTTGCAACAGTAAGAACATCAACAAGTAAGATTTTCATGAACCAACTGCAGGGTTTTGCTTCACAAGGCCCTGGGCTCAAAATTAGCATGAGTTAAATACAACTCACATGGCAGTCAATGTGTTAAATTCCAACTCAGACACTCATTGAGCAATTTAACCTCCTTGACTTTTATGGTTTTATATGTATAAAGTGAGGACAATTCCTCCCATGTTATAGGGTTGTTTTGAGAATTGAATGAATAAATAGACATAAAGAATGCATCATAATGCTTGCCTGGCACATAACTATACTCAGTAAATACCACTTTGCTCTTCCTCTAATATCTCACAGACTTATTCTTTTTAAACTGGGGTACTCAGCAATGTACCAAGAGGGCCACAAAACCACTTCCTAAGCAATGATGATCTTCCTGTTGCATATACTTTTCTGGATGGCACATAATTACATTAGTATAGAGCAATCATTCAGGGTTTCATTTGGTCAGCAAATGTTTTTGAGCACCAGTACTGTAGCAGCAGTCTGCTTGGAGCAAGGGATAAAACAGTGAACAAGACATGGACCTTCTAGCTTGGTGGGAAGGAAGAAAGGAAGACAGGAAGGAAGGGAGAGAGAGACAGAGGCAGGGAAGGAGAAAGAAAGAATGTAACCATAAATTCTGACAAGTTCTCTGAAGGAAACAGAGATTGCCGCCATAGAAACTAGCTGGGAGAGGAGTCAACCTCTTTAGCCAGAGTGGGCAGAGAAGGATGTTTAAAGCAGATGGCATTTGGGCTCCATGAGCAGGATAAAGCCATGCTGGGAAGAGCCTTTGAGGGAGAGGGGACAGCAATGCAGAAGCCATCTGAAATCTTAAGGTAAAATGTAAATTTCATACTTGCTGGTTGGGCAACTTCCTTAAGTCTCTTGCTACTCAAGGGTCTGCAGATGTTTAGGGAACTTTGCCTGGGAGAAGACCATGAATTCCACTGCAAGATGTGGGAATGGTGGATAGAAAACGCTCTCCTTTTCCCTATCTGTATTTAAATTGGCAGCTTGCAAGGGCTATAACTAGGTACTCAGAAAACTTTCAAGAGTAAAATAAACTGGTACATCTCAAATATGGAGGGAAAGATTGTATTTTAACTAGATTTATAAAGCTCTTAAGCTTAATGTGGCACTTGCATTTCAAGATAGAGATTCGCACTAATTAAAATCAAATAAAACTAAGGTTCCTCTTGGCACACTTTGATGCTTTCCTCTGATTCCATATTGCCACAGAATGGTAATTGTCTCTCTTTAGCCACAGGAAATCACAATTTTAAAATCTTACTAAATTACTGTAAATTTCACTAAATAGTCACAAAATTACTTTCTGAAAAGCTCTGGTTTCACTGAAGAAATCTTGAGAGAGGATTTAATTTAGGCAAGCATCTTGAAGGAGGGATAATTTTATCTTATTTTATCTTTATATTGCTAATGCCTTGCACAGTGCCAGGGACATAGTAGATGTTCAATAAACAATTAATTAAATTAATGTTATAATTTTGAATTAGAATTGATAAAGTGTACCAAGAATCTGTTGGGCTCAGATATTTGTCACTACAATTAAATTCTAGCAAAATAGAAGAAGAGGTACACTCCATAGAATGTGTTTTTGTTCATAATAATTGGATTTGGCTAGTACTTTTGATTTCCTGCATATTCTCTATCTCTACCTCTTTTGAAATTCTCTTCCTGACAGATCTTTCATATTCTTGATAATGGGCTTAACAAAATGCCATATTACAATGAAGCTGAGAAGGCAGAAAGTAATTACAGCACTTGCTGGAAGGATGAATAGCTATGTCCAATGAAGCCTCTTTTGAGGTTTCTCTCAGAACAGCGGACCCTGTTGCCCTAATGAAATTGCCCAGAAAAAAAAATGTAAGTGATTTCTTCAGATGTGATTTTATTTTCCTTAGGTTTTAAAATTGTTTTCCAAACCAAAGAAAAATTTATTACAATTTTTAAATCAACAGCACATTGTATACTATGAAGCATACATCAATGTATGATTCAAATATTCTTGATAGTGAATATTTGCCTTTAGTCTTATATTTATAAATTCGAAGAAATGATAATACATACAATGAGAAACTGAATTTAAAGACAGATTAAGTCAACCATAACCACTTGTGTTAAATTTTTAAGTATGTGTATGTTTATGAATATGTATATTTACTCTTCAGAAACAAATTAATTTTTATTCTATTAGGGAAACCATATCATCATAGTAATATATACTTTTCATTTCTGTTTTGACTTTTTTATCTAACAGAGGTCATGGCATAATAGGCACAAACTGGGAAAATTTATTCCACTGTTCTTATAGATGTTTCTTCCATCACTACGCTGAGATCTTTTGGTCCCAATGGACAATTTAAACTGCTTAGAAAGAGTGTGGTTATTTAGAGGCACCCTTTCTTAATCTATAGTTAACGCAACAACAATGACTGATCTTTAGACTGCCTTATCATGCCTGTGCTTTTCTTCTTGGAATCTTGATTACATTGGGTTCCACATTTATCCCCAGTCAGTGACAGAGACCAGAGGAAAACGTAGGTCAGGCAGTTTTAAAACACGAGGAGGGATCATCAGGAACCACCTTAAAGGGTAAACAGTGAGCTCAGGTCACAGTCACATCCTTCTGCTATGTCATGCTGCACCTCACATCTGCATATATTGAGTGGCCCCTTCAGTCTGACTGCCACATTACATCTCTGCTAGAGCACAGAGACACTCCTGCACACTCCAATCAAGAAACAATGATGAGAGCCAAGTTAGGAATGAGGGGCACCAACTTTACATTTTACACACAGCAGGAAGGAATAACCATCACAAATTTAAATTATTAATAATTGAATCTGACAGATGAGATTTTCTTTTAAAAAAAAGAGGATGACTGTTAAGTGAAAAAACCCAAAGTTATGGACTGTGTTATATTTGTATGGAAATTTGAATTAGGCTTCAAAAATTCTCCTTTGATTTACATGTGCAGAAAAATTGTTCTCAGACATCCTTCACCAATATATCCTCTTCCCAGAGTGCTTTCCATAAATATTTATGTGAAAATTGATTTGACTCTTTTCTAGTTTTTGCTGGCTTGCTTGCCTATTCAATTTTTCATTCCTGCAAAAATGACACACTCAATGGCAGAGTGGTTCAACAGCTACAAGTTCAGTCTCTCGTAGACTGAACCTGCATGCGTGATACCTGGACACTCAAGATAAGCCCACGTCCAATCTAGAACTATTACACCACATCAGAGTCTCCGCGACTGAACTTCCTCATGGGGATTTATTCGTTAGAAAAGTCCTTGTCATTTTTGTCCAAGAGTTAACTATAGTTGCTTCTTACTTTCTTGACTGTAGCTTCTATAGGATGAAAAATATTCTTTAGCTATAGTAAGTTGGATATGCTTATGTGATAAATAAAACAGGATTATCATTCCAGTTATCATATATCCAGGAGAAACTTTTTGTTTGTCTAGCAGTTTCACAAGCTGCTTGTGTGTGTATCTCTCATTTGGTCATTTCTGGAGTGAAGCACATTGTTTACTGTTGTAAATGTAATCTCAACTCCTTGAATTCAGGTTGGAATTGCCACAAGTGATACAAAGCACAGAGGGTTCTACCTCTGCCATAATTTACTATTTGGACACATTCTTATGATTTTAAAAGAGGGCTTTGTGTATTTCCCACTTAGCTTCCAGGTGGTAGTGGGGTAGTTATATATGGTTAAAGTCCCAAATATAAAAGTGGTCATGGACAAAATTATGCACACTTGGTGCCACAAGCATTTCACAGAATGGCAGGAACTAGTTCTGTTTGGTGATTTTAGTGGAACAGCTGGTGAGCCCAGCACACACACTAAGGACAATTTTCATGACAAAGGTCTCGCCAGTCACTTTGCCTGGTGGCCCAGTGTAAAGGTGTCCTTGCAAATCTCCTTATGAGCAGCAAGAATAGCAGATGACTAGTCCAGAAATACACAATCTTCAAAATATGAAGGATACATATAGTAGAATCACACAAAAGGTTTTGAAATGGTTCCTTTCTATGTATAAATATGTAAATGGCCATACAAAGTAAGGACTGACAAGGAGATTTTAGAATGTTGTGTCCACAATGTTCAAATAAAGAGTAAAACAACAGCTGCTCAAGAGTTGGTAAGAAGTGGTGATTCCGGGGGTTGTTAGCTGTTAGTTTATATAGTCATTAAAATAAGAAATTCCACAAATTAGATGCAAAAAATGTGGATTTACACAGAACATTTCCAAATACAAAAGCCACACAAATAAAAATTAGTACCCTCATATGTGCCTCATTTTTGAGAGTGCTTATCTTCTAAGCAGATGTTTCAGTACAGGTGCATGTTTTAATTCCTACTTACTCTATGACATGCATTTCGAGATAAAGACTGGTTATGCAAAGCAATTTCTTTCTGTGTAAAACCAACTTCACAAAATGAGGATAAATCCACATCCTGGCTACATGAGGACTAGAGAAAAACTAAGTGAAGTGATCCAATCTTCTAGATGTAGGTCATATCCAATTTAACACTGTACTGTGGCCATCAGCTTTCTATCAATGATTCAGCAAGACCCACGCATGTTTAAATTTATAAAGACCAGGCAAGGCTCTTCAAACAACTTTTATAAACAAACAAGAAAACATATATCATCAGGGAGACTTACCTGCTCTTTCTTTGCTTTGGTTATCAGAAATCACCTGTAAAAAAAATATAGCTCTCTTAATATCTCAAAATTATACCATTTTTATCAAGAATATTGAATTTGAAACAAAAAAATCAGATTGTTAAATTAGAACCAAATGGCCTCCCAGAGATGAAAATAAACTGCAACCAGGGCATGAAGATTGTATGATTTTAGGGCCTACAAAAATAATTAGAAATCATAAAAGTCATTAAAATACTCATGTACGGGGAAGATACATTAAATTTATTTTTCTCTGACTTAAGTTAAAATTTACGTGATATCATGTGTCCATTTAGTAACTGAGAAGTCCAGTTTCTATCCACTGCTCCACTGTTCTCATGTTACCAACAATTCCCTTAGTGCTAAACCTGGTTCCTGCCTTACTATGTCTGTCACATCACAGCAGCCGAGGTAGCTGTCCACTCCTCCCTTCTGCAACTTTACCCTTCTGGGTTTCTGTACTCCCAGGCTGTCCCTGCTGTCTTTTCTACTCCTCTGGTTGGTCCTTATAATTTTCCTAGTGGGTTCTCCTTTTGCTTGTACCCTTCTTATATGTCGATTTTATTTACTTTAGTTTTATTTTGTTTGTCAGGGATTGGTGCTCAGTCTTTTTCTATTCTCAATTTATACCTTCTTCCAGGGTGATCTCATCTACTTTCCATCCGTATTCTGATAACCTTCAGATTTACATCTCTAGCCCAGGTCTCTTTCCAATAGGGCGAATTGTTGACTGGACATCTGCATTTGGACTTTCCACAGCAGACACTGCAAACTCCATGTGTCCAAAACTCAACATCCTCGTCTCCCCTCCCACCCTCTACCCTCCACCCTGGCCACATATGCCCACCCACCCCCAAACTGATCCCCTTTCTGTGTCCCTCCCATCTTCATGAATGGCATCACCATCTACCTGCTTGCTCAGATCAGAAACCCAAAGATCATCCATGACTCCTTCCTGTCCTCACTAAATCCTATTGATACCTACTTCCAAACCTTGCTCAAATGCATTTTCTTCTTTCTGTTCCTACTGCCACCTCCTGGGCAACATTCAGGTCTTACCTAGATAATTGTAATAGTTTACTAACTTCTTAGTCTGATTCAAGTTTCATTTCTCGTCAATCTATTCACAGCCAGTGTGATCTTTCTAAAAACAATTTGATCACATCAATTCTCTTCTTAAAATTCTTCAATGGTTTCCCATGGCCCTAAGAGTAAGTACAGTTTAGTGGTTAATATCCTAAGTTTAGCAATCAGAAAGTCAGTTACCATCTGCAAGACCTTAGGACAGTAACCAAATTTCCCTACGCCTCATTTCCTCATCAGTAAAGTGGGGTTGCTTTGGAGGAGTAAGTACAATAATTCGTGGGATGTACTGAGCCCCATATATATTAAATAGCATAGAAAAGGCATACCATAAATATTGGTCGACTATTCTAAAGGAAATTCTGAAAACAGAGGCTTATATTTTACTGGTTTTTTCAAAGAATCAGGTTTATATATTCTCCCCAAGTCAGGAATGAGAGAGGCAAAATGCTAACGCAGTTAAAGCTTTGTCCTTGATGCCACAACCCCTCCTCACCCCATGCTCCCTGTTCTACACTTCTGCTAGTGCTCGCCCTGGGGTAAAAGGAAATCCGCAAAATAGTTGGTGACTGACAATGAGAAGAATCACTTTTCCCAGGGATAATCACATATTGAAAGGGCACCATCTGACAACAAAGACCAAGAAATGAATGGTAAAACTTCAGACATTGTGGCACACAGGAGGGGAAGTATCTCTCCATATTACTCAAATAATATCAGTGGTTCTGCCTTAGTTTGGAAGTGAATATATTTAATGACTATTTGACCCAGAATAATAAGTAGAATAGAATTAGAAAGTAAAATATGTTGTGTTACCTAAACATAATAAAATATTAAGCATTATTTTCTAAATGCAATAATGTTTCAATAATCATATAAATTAGAAATAACCCAGTAGTATTCTTCCAGTTCATCTGTTTAAAAATTCTCACTTACGAGCTAAGAGCAATTGCTACAAAAAATTTTAGCCCGAGGGCTTGAAAAGGAAACAAAAGATAGTAAATAGGCTTCCTCAATCACACCTTGAGATGGAGTGCTAACAGAGATACTCATACATTAATAATAATGATGATACTAAATAATCTTTGATATAAGAACTGAAAGCCAGATTACTTGATTCCAAAATAAATCAATGCAACCCAGATAAAATAGGGATTCCCAGATAAAATACAGTATTTACCAAAAGCATGGTCAAAGTATCATTTTATCCTAAATATAGAATATTTCATATTCACAGTTGGAATCAACCCAAGTGCCCATCAATTCATGAGTGGATTAACAAAATGCGGTATATGTATACCATGGAGCACTACCGAGCCATAAAAAGGATGAATTAATGCCTTTTGCAGTAATTTGGGAGGAACTGGAGACCATTATTCTAAGCAAAGTATCTCAAGAATGGAAAAACAAACACCACATGTACTCTATAATAAACTGGAACTAACCGATGGGCACACGAGTACACAGAGGAAAGTAAAAGTCATAGGAAATCAAGCAGGGGGAAGGGGAAGGAAGAGAGGCGCAAAAACCCACCTACCAGATAGAATGAACACTATTCGAGTGACGGGCACATTTACAGTCCTGACTCAAGCCATGTTTAAAAAGCATTAGTACCCCCTTAATATTTTTAAGTCATATATATATGTACATACAGCTTGACTTTGATCAATATATAAATGTATATGGAAATATGAACATTTTAAATGTGAGGTGTCACGATGAGAAAAAAAGTAGAAATTAAATGTCTGAAATGAAAGCCACAACAGTGTCCTGAAAAATGAAAAAATATTTGAAAAACATGACTAAAGTTCAAAGATGTTGGAGATATTTGAAAATAAGTCTTTATGCAAATAAGCATTTTAGTAGCGCAGGAGAAGTTAGAAGCAGAGGGGTAAGGACCCTCAATTCCCAGGAAAACAGATGAGGCAAAGGATAAATATATAATATGTATTTTCTATAATATGTTAATTCTAAAACATTTATAAATGTGATGGTGAACATATTTATTCTTCTTTATAGCTTTATAGCAATATTTTAAAATAATAATTTTCATTTAAAATCATTAGATGCTAGGGGCTGGAGGAAGAAGCAGTGAGGAGTTATTGATTAATTGGTACAGAATCCAATTTTACAAGATGAAAAGAGTTCTGGACATGGTGAGTGGTGATGGGTGCACAGCAATGTGAATGTACTTAATACCACTGAACTGTATACTTAAAAATGGTTAGGAAGATAAATTTTATGTTATGTGAATTTTATCACAATTTCTTTAACCCCCCCAAAAAATTACTAGATGTACACATTTATTGCAACCCTTATGTTGAACTTCTTGCTGCCTCCCTCATCAAACTCCTTTGTTTAGAAATCCAAATAATAGATTAGAAAGTCTTTAGACCCCAGCAAGATAATGCATTAATAGGTTATCTCTAACATCAAAAATGTGACTTATGGGTAGAAAATTTTTAAAAACTGCTACTATCTTGGAGATAACTATTTATACTCACCCAGTAATCATAAGATTATAGTTCGCTCTAGAAACACGAAGGAAGAGTATACTTTGGACAAAATGTGGGATGATGTCACGTATTCACTGATGCCAGTATAGTTAGATGACATGTCTCTAGACTACCAACGGGTTATTTCTCTAGAAAATTTTAATCAGTAAATATTTTTGAGTGCTTAGTCAGTATATAGAAATAGCCATTTCTAGCACCATTCTGGGTGCTTGGCCCTTTCTCTACATATAGGTGGCTGAGAAAAGGTAAGTGGACTAACTTGGAGATTTAGCAGCAATAGAACTATTAGAATTATCTCACGGATAATTTTCATGGAAAAAATATGACTGTAGTTTTGGTATTTATCATACACCACATTTGGCGTAGATCACACTTGAGTGGCTTCATTTTCTTCTTGATTAGTAGTAAATTCCTTAAAGTACACTTAAGAGTCACTTAAGTGTACTTTAAGTGCCTCATTTGGTGAGATCCCCTGGAAAGTATGTAATTTTGTAACACCTCTAAAACCATAGTAATTATAAATCCATGTTCACACAGTCAGTCTAAGAATAAAAACATTTGAGGCATTTATTTTATAATAGAGCTGGATTTAAAAGTAATTGCTTTTTGAAACAAATTTTTTGAAACAAAATCTTTGCCCACATAGCCAAATATGCCAGATTAAAATATAGAACTACATTAGATAACCATAAAAACATCCAGATAATTTTTATTGGGAGGCTATGTCCCTTAGGGCATACAATGATCAATCAAGTCAATAAATACATTAACTACTATTGCAGGAGTCAAACTAGAAAGCTGTCTCAACACCTGCTGCTCCTGAAACACAAAGGGCCCACTTGTTCCTAAAGCCCTCATAGTTAACCTTTAAAACCAAAAGCAGCAGGTAAAATCCCAAAGTAAATAAATTCTTAGGTAAACATATAGGTTATTTTACTATTTGCCCTTTATTTTATCCAGAACCCACCTGCTGTTTTCAAACTCAATAGATTATATTCAGTAGTGACCTTGATTTGAATATTACCGAAGAAAGGCTTGGACAAACATAAGCGATGTGAGCATTACACATTGACTTTGGCCCAAGTAATTTATGGCTAACCGACTTTGCTATAGGTGAATTATATCTTAAAAAAAGATGTCCTAAATCCCCCTTCTCTTAGTTTGTTTGTGCATTGCTGTAAAGGAATACCTGAAGTTAGGTGATTTATAAAGAAAAACAGGTTTATTTGGCTCACAATTCGGATGTCTGGATAAGGTCAAGGTTGGGCATCTGGTGAAGGCCTCAGGCTGCCTCCAGTCATGGCAGAAGGTGTAGGGGAACCATGTGTGGAGAGATAATGTGGTGAGAGAGGGAGAGAGAGAGAGAGAAAGGGAGAAGGAGAGCTAGAGGAGGGCAGTGCCAGCCCTCACAGGAACTATTGGAGTGAGAATTTACTCATCCTTCCTTCAGGAAGGGCATTACTTTATTCCTGAAGGATCCACCTCCGTGACCCAAACACCTTCCATTAGGCCCTACCACCAACATTTGGATCAAATTTCAATGTGAGGTTTCAGGGGACAAATATCCAAACTCTAGCACTGCTCATGTTAGCTACCCAATAGATCATGTACAAATTATAGCTAAAAATGAAAAAGGAAAGGAAATATTTGAAAGCATTATAATCTGTAATTGCAAAATCAATTTAAGAAGCCATGCTTAAAAAAGAGCTTAACCAAACTATCAGCTGATGAAGAAGTAAAATGGAAATATAATATTCCTTATTTACTATGCTAAATTCTCACTATTGCCTTTAAATTTCAAATCAAAATATTCCAAGCATGGCCTTGCAGAGAAGTTTCCAAAACTTTTTATTCCTTCAAAAATTCTATATAATGGTTCCTGTCTAACTGTTAAAGCTATCCCTTCCTAACTCAGGCCCAGAAAAGACTGTGATAACTCTTAGTTGGAGGGAGTGGGGAGATGGGGAAGATCACAAATTTCCTCACATATAATTGTGATGAAAGCCAAAAAAACCAAAACCAAAACAAAAAACTGCTGTAAAAGATAGAATACATTAAATAATTTTAAATCTACTCTTTATTTTTATTTAATCTTCTCTGATTTCCTGTAGATTTGAGATATATAATGCTTATTTTTAGTGCTATACAAAAATCTCAATCTTAAGAGTCAAATGAAAATCTACTTTTGCAGCCTCAAAAATATTTCAGCTCAACCCATAATATATGTCTCTCTATTTCTAAATTTCAAATTTTGGTATATGTATATTAGTGTTCATATATTTGAAACAGAAGTAGTAGTACGTAATTTCAGACATTTAATTTAATGCCAAAAATCTAGTCTTTACTAGTTCAGTGAGTCTAAAATGATGTTATTTAATAAAACCATGGCATTTTAATAAGCATTTTTGACATCTGGTGCTAATAAAAAGGATTTTTTATTTTACAGTTAACATTTAAGGAAAAAACATGACTGTAGTTTTGCTATTTATCACAGATCACAGATGGCATAGACCACATTTGAGTGGCTTCATTTCCTTCTTGATTAGTTTACATGAAGAGGTTACTTGTTTTCTCTCTTTCTGAGTAATTTTACATAGGATTCAGGCCAAGTCTCAGAAATGAATAAATGAAGGAAGAAAGGCATGCATCAAATTAAGATGAAGTTTCTTAATAACAAAACTGATGACAGAATTTTTCTGGATCCACTTTAGTTAATAAATTTCATTCTAAAAAGACCTGCCAAGGAATTTTGCATCTGGAAAAATATTTGAAGTAAGTTTTCTAGAACTACAGAAAACCACATGAGCCTAAAAACTTCCATCTTTTGTACAACTGTATTCTCTCTAGGCAAATGTTGACCAATCCTTCTATTCAAGGCAGGTTTTGCTGGGAACCTGTGTGAAAGCTTGCACCTGGACATGATGATGCTGTCGGGACAGCCAGACAGGGATGGAGGCTTCTAGATGCTTGCCTTGTCTCTGGCCAACCCTTTTCCAATAAGAAAACAGAAATACAGGTGTCCGTGTGCCTACTCACTCAGACCTTTTGTGCATGTCCATTTATTAATATATCCTGTGCCGAGTGTTCTACTCCAACTTGGACATTTGACTTGAGTTGTACCTTGAACCTTATTAACCCTAATTTACCAAGTCCTTAACACTTTTCTCTGGAAGATGTCACACTTATTTGGAAGCATCAAGGCAATAGTATAAAACATACCTCGTATGACTTTTTACTAGATTTTGTTAGAAGAATTAAAAATTAATGACTACTCTCACATATGCATTTACCAGATAGTAACAGAAATACTATGCTATGAGCTGCTCAGCATGACAAACAAAACCTCTGAATGCAAAGCCAATGGATTAATCTGTGAGAAATGGGGGTGTGAATTAATTACCTCAAAATCAAACATTCTTTCGACTTATTTAGCTCAGAATTCTTTAATAATCATAAAAAAGTACTTGGTTTCATGATTGAAATATGGATTTCCTAGCCAAGTAACAATATCACAGGCCCACTAAGAAATACTTTCTCTATCTTAATGCATGTTAATCTAGCTTTATGAGAGGACTGACCAAGTCTGGGATTATTTTCTGGGTAAGAAAAAGACTCCAAGACTTGATAACCTATAAGGAGCTATAAGCCATATATACAAAACACCACTAGAAAGCAATTCAGTGCAGAATTTATTACAATACAGAATTAACTGACTTAGAGAATAAGTGTAATTAACCTTTTAGAATACCTTAGAGTTAGTAGTGAAAGAGTTTGAGTGTGCTTCTAAAAATCTGACTAGATTAGAATGAAATTGAATTCTTTTTTTTAAAACACGACTATTATTTTTTTAATTTTTAACACAATAATTGTACATATTTATGGGGTACAATGTGCTATTTTGATATATGTATAAACATTGTATTATGATCCAGTCAGGGTAATTAGCACAACCATCACCTTATTTTTCTTTTTATTTTTTAATTTCAGAATGGTGTGTGGCTGCAAATGTTTTGGCTACATGAATTGCTTTTGTACAGTTTGAGTCAAAGTTATAAGTTACTAGTAGTGTGCACTGTACCCGTTAGGCCTGATTTTACCCATCCTGTTCTGCCCCCTCCCACCTGTTTGATTTCCGTTGAGTTTTATTTCCACGTTGAGTTTGCAGTGCCTGTGAAACATGCAGTTTGGTCTGTATAAAGAAGCTGGAAGCCCAGGAAAGTGGTCTGGACTGAATGACTGTGGAGTATCAGTGATGATTCAGTCCTGAACGAGGATGAGAGTGTTCAGGGAAAGGGTGGTTATGCTGAGGATAAAAGAGGTAATGGCAAATGTCTGGGAGTGGTAGTATTTATGAGGTTGAAGGAATGACGAAGGAAAGGCATCCAGAGAGGAAGTGATACAGTGTATCACAAAAATGGGAGGATGTTATCAAGCAGGAGTGGGTTAATAGAAAAAGTCTGAAAATTGGCAACTCTGAAGTCACTAAAAACTGGCAATTATAAAGTGACCTTGGCTAGAGCCAGAGGATAGAAATTAGAATAGGATAAATTAAAGATGTATGGAAAGTAAAGTAATCTAATCTCAAGAAGCTCATCCAGAAAGTTTGAAGGAAGCAAAAGTGCCAGCCTTAGGAGGCAGTTTGATAAAGGGCTTTTGTGTATTAGAGATCTTCATAGGCTCAAGGCCTAAGGAGGAGAAACTGGTGACAAGTGCAGGTGCAGATACAAGGGAGTAGGGTCCCTGAGAGGGGGCAAGAAAGGACCCACGAGTGCAGGGCCCGCTGGAGGAGAGGAGGGGGGTGTGGATACTGACAGTCTGGCCGTGGTGGGCAGCAGAGAGTTGGGCACACATGGGAGAGTATGAAAGCAGGATGAGGAAGGGCTGGAGCTGGAGGAGGCCCAGGGGAAATCTACTTGCCATTTGAGAAGTAACACAGCATTTCTCTCTTCTGCACTCTTGCAGACTTCTGCCCCGCACTTAACCACTGCCTGAAACTAGTCTCTTGTTATTTCACAAATAGTCTTCTCAAGCGAATGTGAGTATTGGAAAGTAAGACTTTCCTCTATTTCCCTTAAGACATTATAGCATACTAGAAAGACTTCAGCTTTTGAGTTAGACATTTGGTGTGAGTCTTGAATCCAACTCTTACTAGTTACGTTAGTTTAGGCAACTCTTCTCACTTGTCTGGGACGTAGTCTTCTTACACATAAAAATGAAGATAGTAATATAGACCTCATAAGAACGTAAAGACTAAATTAAAAATTTGCATACCATCTGTTACCCATAGCATTTAGGACTAGATTGGGTGCCTAATATACTCAATCTGCGTGTTTTAAACAAATGAATAAACTAGAACACTTATGTATATCAACGTGAAAATGTCTTTCTCCTGAACTATTACATTCAGATATGGAGTTCTACCTCTAATTTTAAATACACTGCCTGACTTTTTAAAAAGCTAGGGAAAAGACTCATTCTATCACATGCCATTTTCATCCCGCGGTAATCACACCCTCTGCCTCACTTTTAGGTGTGAATAAGCAAGAAATGAAAATCGAGAGCCTGGTTTGACTGTTATCACATTCAGGCCTCCTTGGACAACATTCCACTGGGTTTGACTGTTTTGTAGGCATATTTGCCTTGGCCTTCAGGCTTGTTTTGAGAGCCCAGTACTGCCAGCTTTCAAGATTATACAAGATTGTAGAGATCATAGTGGCATGTTTTATTTAATGCTTCATTTTCTTTATAAGAGTAGTTTCGAGTTAAAAACAAAACAAACACCAACCAAAAAAAAAAAAAAAAAAAGCCTCCTAAGCTTGCGACTCTTAGGCCGTGACTTGCTTGGTTGACTATAGGCCAATGAGAATAATTGGGTCACCAAGTTCTGAATGCACAGCCCTGAAAAGTGTCAGACATTAAATGGTCTACTCCTCTCTCTGGCCTCAGCTCATGTAACTTCCTGCATGATCTTAAGTGCTTTAAGAAATAAAAATGACTCTTAAGAACATGTTTTCTTTTGAGTAAGGAGGAAACACTGATGATGTTGGCTTATTTTGAGCATCTTTTTCATTTTGAATTTGAAAGCCACAGAAAAATCCATAGTTAAAGGAAATTCCAAAAAGAGATGAAGTATAAGAGATAATAATAATAATATAGTAATCCTCCTTTTATCTGTGTAAATGGAGGTCTAGGCCTTTAAAACTATTATTGACCAAAATGTAGTTTAACATCATCTTATATAAACAAAGCACTTCTATAAACACATTGCTGCATGTTACCATTCAAAAAAGAAGAGAAAAACATTTCCCAAACACGGAAAGTTAAAAAAAAAAAAAGTGCATTGCAGGGGAGGATTTTGGGTCCTGCTGACTCTACAGGAGAAAAGAATGGCTTGAATTCTCGCTTCTCTGTTCCTGCAACCTCTGCATCAAGGTGCTGATGAGTAGTGAAAGGATAGAAGGATCATAGCAGGAAGAAGAGACATGGACGACGAGTTTAGAACGTGAGAGCCTCAAGCTAAATAGCCAGTCCTTGAATAACTGAAAGATGATTTTTTCCCTTGTGTTCACTTAAGGCTTCATTTCCTAACAACTCAAAGGGCTTTCTACTTCTGGTGGCTCTGAGAATGCGCTGCTCAAATCTTCTGCCACAGGGAGCTTCTGTTCTCCCCTTTCAATCCATCACCCTCGCAATGCAGAGGCTGCACTTTCTGCTGGCTGCTTCTACCCAGTGAATGAGCTTGGCAGGAGGAAGGATACAGGCTCTTACCAGCAAGAGGCAGGGCACTTCCTATAGGTGGCTTCAGCTCCAGGACTCGCCATTAGTCAGGCTGAATCTTTTTTGGACCTACACTGTGGCCCGAGACTCCTCCTTCCCTCTCTCCTTCCATGGGTGTTGGACAACTATTGCAGCGTGAAGGCTCTTCCCACCCTTCCTTCCACCCTTCCTCAACAAATCTCTTGCATGTGAAATCCTATCTTGGTACTGATTTCTTGGTAGACATGAACTAACACACTATCCACTATCTTATTTTTGCTTTATGTTCATAAGCAGGTATTTATAGACAGAAAATTTGAGGCAAAGAAAGATTTAATAAACTGCCAAAGGTAATACTATAACTCAATGATGGGTCTCAGCTCCATTTTCAGGCCTGAGGCTTCTGATTTTCCACAGTCTTTCATTTGCCAGATATGTATTGAATGACTGCTATGTGCTTGGCTCTAGAGCTTACCCAAAGAATAAAAAGCCCCTACTGAAGGATTTTAAGCAAGAGAGCAGCATGCTCAGGTTTGTGATATGACGAGATAATTTTGCTGCAAAGTGGAGAGTGGATTAAAGAGGAACAGGGCCAGATCAGAGGAGGCCAGTGTGGAGCCTGGTGCTGGCATTCAGAGAAGGGATGATGGCAGTGTGTGTGAGGGTAGCCCCAGTGCAGACAGAAGAGGCAGAGGAATATTTCACAGTCAAAATTGAGAAGATTGGTGATTCAATAGACATTTACTCTGGACCAGGCCCTGCACTATCTCTGGGAAGACAGAGAACAAAAGACACATTCCCAACTGTCCAGCAACATTTGGCTGGCTTTTGTTCAAAGACGTAAAGGAACTTATTTCACTCCAGTTGCTTACAGCCCAGGAAGATAATGGAAAACAGGAGGAAAAAAAACAACCTTCCATCACCAATAAAACAAGAATATGGCCATAAGCCTAAACCACAGACTAGAACACACAGAAGCCAATTATGATGGAAAGATCTGCCAACACAAGGACGCCAAGAGCAGACCTAAGCCTCAGACTCTGAACAGGATGCAGCCTTCTCCATAAATAAATGTCACAATAGCGGAAGGTCTAGCCAGTGATCCAGTACTAGGAGAGTTTGGGAGAGCAGACAGTCCCCTTGTGTGCAATTCCCCATCACAGAAGGAAGTCAGAGAAGGTGGGGCTAAGACAGGTTGATGCACCATATTACTTTTTACACCCAGAAGTAAAGTGAGGTTGAAGAACAGAGGGGAATAATCAATTATCAGGTCTTGAGGCCAAGGCTTGTGATTTACTGGGCTTCACTGTGAATCAAACTGCCTTCTAGGACAAAAATTACAACTAGAGCCTGCCAGCCAAATCTGACTCATTGCCTATTTTTGTTCTGTTGTGAGCTAAAAATGGTTTTTATAGTTTTAAATGGTTAAAAAATGAAATGAAGGATAATATTTTATGACAAGGAAATTATAAAATATCCAAATTTGAATATCCATGCACAAAGTTTTGTTGGAATATAGCCATGCTCATTTGTTTATATATTGTCTGTGATTGCTTTTAGGCTACATTTGCATATTAGTCTGCCAGGGCTGCCATAACCAATATCACAGACAGTGGCTTAAACAGCAGGAATTTATTTTCTCACAGTTCTGGAGGCTTGGAAGTCCATGGTATCAGCAGGGTTCATTTCTTCCTAAGGTTCTCTCCTTAGTTGCATCCTTCTTGGCCTTTTGTCCACATGGTTGCTCATTCCTGTGTCTCTTCTTCTTCTTTTATGAACACCAGTCCTATTGGATTAGGGCCCTACCCTTATGAACTGATTTAACCTTATTACCTCTTTAAAGGCCCTATTTCCAAATATAGTCACGTCAGGAGTTAGGGCTTCAACCTCTGAATTTTTGGGATATTATGGTCTGAATGTTTGTGTCTGCTCAAAATTCATAGGTTGAAACCTAACAATTAATGTGATGGTAGTAGGATATAGGGCTTTGAGAGGTAGTTAGGTCATAAGGATGGAGCCTTTATGAATGGGATTAGTGCCCTTATAAAAGGGGTCCCAGAGAGCTTCCTTGTCACTTCTACTATGTGGGGATACAGGGAGAAGGCGCCATCTAAGAACCAGAAAGTGGGCCCCCATTAGACATCAAGTCTGCTGGCACCTTGATCTTCCCACCTCCAGATCTGTGAGAAAAAAATTCTATTGTTCATAAGCTACAGGGTTTATAATATTTTGTTATAGCTGCCCAAACAGACTAAGATGAGAGACACAATTCAGTCTATAACAGGCTGCAATGACAGAGTTAAGACATAGTTCAAACATAGGCTGTATGGCTCTCAAAGCCTAAAATATTTACTGTCTGGCCTTCCACAGAAGAACTTTGCCAAGAATGTCCATAATGATAGGAGACTTGTCCCCAGGGCAAAAGAAATAAAAGATTTGGTGACAGGGTATTTATGACAGGACAACAAATAGCCCCAGTTCATTTTCCACCTCCACCCTAGACTCATACTATTCCTTTACAAACAGACGGTAGTTTCAAATATAAGTAATAATCACAAAGGACCACTGAGGGACATGTAAAAAGAAACTTGGAATAGAAGGTGAGTATGTGTGTGGTGGGGGAGGATGAGAACACCTGAACATAGATCACAAATAAATTACTCAAAGAATCTCAGTAAAAATTCAGAATAGTAGTTCTCTATAATGTCAAAGAAATTACAGACAACATGATCTCTTTTTAAAAGTTTTTAAGCTAAAAAAGGAAATACAGTTATTAAAGCAATATATTATAAAAACCACTTAAAAGACAAAGAGTCAGCTGGAAAGGTCTTGGATTGAAATAGAAGAGAAATATAAAAATGTTGCAGACATGAAAATCACATGTGATGCCACAAAACAAAAGGATAAGTTAGATAGAAAACACAGCCTGGGAGCTAACAGACATGCTTAAGGAATTTGACAAGGTGTCAAGAAACAAAAAGATACAAAAATGATTATGGCAAAGAGGTTAGACATGGAAGAAAAGGGAAAAATCTTATGTATGAAAAATGGATTTTCCTGGAGAAGAGAATAACAAGGACATAAAGATTATTCATTCAGGAGCAGAGAATTTTTATGAAATAAAAACAAACTTGTAGCTTGATGAGTCACACTGTGCTCCAGAAAATCGAATACAAGTAATATTAAGTGTCAGTAAAGTTACTGATATTCCTCCTAAAGAGTGTGTCATATAGGCATCCAGATGAAAGTCCTCAGAGCCAGAAAAATGAAGCTTTGTTTACAAAGATCTTAGGGAAATAAACTGTGAACCCAAAAGTGTATGCCTATTTAAGCTGTTCCATAAGTGTAAAAACAACAGATAGGATTGTAAGAATTCAGGAAACGATGTATCTATCTTAGTCCATTTGGGTTGCTATAACAAACTACCATAGACTGGGTGGCATATAAATAATATAAATTTATTTCTCACAGTCCTGGAGGCTGGGAAGTCCAACATCAAGATGTTAGTAGCAATGGTGTCTTATGAATGCCCATTTCCTAGTTTATCTTTTCACTATGTTCTCACAAGACAGAAGGGGCGAGGGATCTCCTCTAGGACCTCCTTTACAAGAATATTAATTCCACCAGGAGGGCTCTGTCCACTTCCCAAAGGCCCAACTCCTAATACCATCATATTGGGGGTTAGATTTTAACATTTGAATTTTGGAGATGATATAAACAGAGTTTATAGCAGTATCTCCTTAAAAAAATACAAAGACTTTATAACAAAGACTACTAAAAGAAAGATAAAAATGAAAACTTAACTTAGACATGGAGAAACCATGATACAAGTATAGATGGTGAGCATCAAATTCATTTAAATATAGAACCACCAAATTTCCATAGTCTTACATGGTATAATTCTATATTTATAATCCACACAGTTATCTAGCTTTTCATTCTGACAATGTCAAAACAATCATATAAAAACAAAATTCAAAAAGTGTGCATGAGGGGATGCTGCAGGAGGTATAAATGTACTCATTTTCTTTATCTTTTATAACAGGGAGTTAATTGGTATTACTTAGAATTGAAATATGTAGTTTATAAAAGCATAACAAACTCAACTGATTAGTGTTTTTCATATTTTCTATAAACTTTAAGGAATCTTTTCTGATCTCATTTTTCCTATGTAGAAAAACTTTGGAGGACAGCAATTCCTTTAGTCTTACTAGGTTCTTTTTCTTATCTTCAAATAAAATTAAAATATAATAAATTATTATGATGATAACATGTAGATTCGGCAAGATGGCTGCCAACACCGTCAGGCAGTTCTATGACTTAGAAAAAGACAACACTTGTTAGGAAACAAATCTCACACACACACACACACACACACACACACACAATCCCTCTGAATTACAAAAGGCCACCTTCCTGCTGACTGCTGACAGGCATGTCTGGATTTCAGATTCCAATCTTCTCATGGAAAGGAACAACCTGCACAACATGTTTATCATTATTATTATCATTATTATTTAATCCTGCTATCCTTTTAAAACATTTTTTACAGCCTTATTGAGGTATAAGTAACATAGAATAAATTGCACAGTTTCAAAGTCTACAATTTGATAAATTTTAACATATGACATTGCCCATGAAATCAGCACCACAATCAAGATAGGAAACACATTTGCCCCCTAGAAGTTTCCTCATGCCCCTTCTACAATCTTCTCTACCATCCTTTCTTGCCTTCCCACCTCCAGTCTTCACACAACTGAGGATCTGCTTTCTCTCACTATAGATCAGTCTGCATCCTTTAGAGTTTTATATAAATGGATCCATGCACTATGTATTCTACTTTTTCTGGCTTCTTTCATGTCACATAATGCATTTAAGATTCATCCATATTATTGTATTTATCAGTAATTTGTTCTTTTTTATTGTTGAGTGCTATTCTATTATCTAGAAATATCACAATCTGTTTATTGGTTCATCTGCTGATATATACTTAGACTGTTTCCACGTTTTCACTATTACAAATAAAGCTGCTATACCATTCAGATACAATTCTTTGTATGGATATTGTCTTCTTTTTCCCAGGAAGTGGAATGATGAAATCATTTCATAGATGCATGTTTAACTCTTTAAGAACTGCCAAACTGTGCAGATACATGCTCCATCTGGTATCATTTTCCTTTTCCCTGGAGGACTTGCTTTTACATTTCATACAGTACAAGTCTTCTAGTGATAAATTTTTGATTATTTCATACGTGTAAAATGCTCATTATTCCACCTTAATTTGAAAAGTGAATTAATTTTTTCCTGGGTACAGAATTCTAGTTTGACAATTTCTCTTTCAGTACTTAGACATATTGCTCCATGGCTTGCATGGTTTCCAAATAGAAATGTGATGTCATTCTTATCGTCGTTCCTCTGTATGTTATATGTCCTTTTTATTCCTCTGACTGAATTTAAGATGATCTATTTTTTGTTGGTTTTAAGTAATTCCATGGTGATATGCTTTAGTGTAATTTTCAAATTTCTTGTGCTTGGAGTTCATTGAGCTTCCTAGTTCTGTGGATTTGAAGTTTTCATCCAATTTATAAAAACTAGGCTATTATGCCTTCAAATAGTTTTTTTCTGTTTTCCCCTTTCTCTTTTCCTTTGAAGACTCCAAGTATGGGATGAAGGTCAACACTCTTAAGAAAGGTTGTTTCTGGGTCACGGAATTAGGCTAATATTTTACTTTCTCCCTTGTCTTTTACAGATTTCTTAAAATTTTAATATTGATAATGTTTCACTTTTATTTTTAAAAATAACCTACAGCTCATTTTCCCAATAGAACATTTCCTATCCCAAATTAAAAAATAGAATTCATTAGCATGCTAATTTTTCCCCCTACGTTTTTAAACATCATGCAGAATCAACTCTTAAAAAAAACAAGGGTCACCAAAATGAACAATATTTTTCTTGCACTAAACTCAAATTGCCAGTTCTATATTTGAAACTGTATTATCATACTTGAAGTTCTGGCAATTTTAAGCCTGCTTAAAGATGTAAATGTGTATAATATCCATACAATGGCATACTACTTGGCAAAAAAAAAAAAAAAAAAGAAGGAATGAATTATTGGTATAGGCAACAACATAGATGAATCTGAAAATAATCAGGTTGAGTGAAATAAACCAGACCAAAAAGAGCACATACTGTTTAATTCCATATTTGTAAAAGCCTATAAAATTCAAACTAATGAGCTATGACAGAAATCAGGTCAGTGGTTGCCTGGGGATGCCAGTTGTCAGGAAGGAGGGGTCACCAAGGGGCATGAGGAAACTTTTGGTGTGATGGCCATGGTCATCATCTTGGTTATGGTGATGATATCTTGGGTGCATGCACATGTTAAAAGTTATTAAATTGTATACTTTAAATATGTGCAGCTTATTATATATTAATTATGCCTCATTAAAGCTGATAAAAATATGTTAAAATTAAAAAAATAAAGCCCATCACATGTATATCTTGTAAAATCATAAATGAGAGGAAATAAGAATATACTGAGCACCTACTGTGTGTACTGTGCGCTAGTCAGTGCTAAGTGCTTGTATTAGGTTTTGTCATCTAATCTGCATGAGGTAGGCATTATTAGTACCACATTTAACAAATGGGGAAATGTAAGCTCAATGAGATTAAGTGTTCTTTAGGGGGAACTCTGGAATTTGAACTAGGTCTTATTTCAGATTTTTGCCTTTTCCATGGTATAGAGGCCTCTCAGGACATTTTGCCTACTAGTAATTCTAAGTATTATTTATACTTGTTAGTTTGTGAAAACATTCTTGCTTATTATTTTTTTAAATATAGGTTATAATTTAGGTTTTTCATCTTAAAGTGATTTTTACAGAGTATTAGAGATAGAGATGAAATATTTGAATCTGTAACACTGGGTTTTCTCTTTCTGATCATCACGATATGCATGTTGTGTAAAATTTAAAATCTGGAATAGATACACTTTGTAGAATGGCAAATAGAACCAGAACAAAAATCTATCATCTAAAGAACATAATTTGTCTATCTTCTGTTAAAGTGTAGAATAGTTTGGTTAGCAACAATCTCCATGTAATTTGTTTTGCCATAAAATGAAACTATATGATTTTCTCTTCAGTTTTTTTCTTTGTATTGTAAACAGGCAACCACCATGAAGAAGCAAGCTTGACTGATGTTTCTCTCTATAATAATACTTTCCAGACTCCCTCCGCCTCCTCTCTCTCACAAACCCTGAACTCTGCCCTGTCTGTTCTACCAGCAATTTCCCCATCTGTATATTCTGCCTTTTTCCTGTGAACTTGCACTTACGTTACTCTGTCTTCCTGGAATGAAGTCTACCTTATGAACTTCAACATTCTTTAAAGATGTATTTGAATCTTCCCTCCGCCATGGTGTGTTTCTTGTTCCCCCTGACCAGAGATGATCAACTCGCTCTCCCTAGTCCTTGGAATATTTATTGTCTGTACTGTTCACTTAACCTTCTGCAGGCTGCTTTTACCTTTCAATATTTTAAATGATTGGAGGGCTGGAGTCCCGTCATTTATCTCTGTGCCTTCCAAAGTGCCTAGCTGAATGCCTTACCCTTAATAACTAGTCAAAACATATTTGGTATAGAAATAAATAAGTAAATGACTTTCAAATCTCTGGAAATGCCAAAAAAAAAGGTTATACAGCAGAGGCCAGCTGTATAAAACTCACTGGGGTAACATAGTCAGAGATCTGGAGTGTGATAACCCAGGCTTAGGGCTGTAGAACCAACAGAAGTGAGTGCAGGAGCACTTTACATTGTTAGATCCTCATGTAACCTAGTGAAAACTAGTGTTTTATCCTTCCTGGGTGTCAAACTATATACATAGCAATAAAATATTAGAAGTTGCTAAAATATATACTCATCAAATAGTATGAAGTCTGGGCTATACCTCAAATTAAGCCAGTAGGGAGCTGAGAGAGAATACTGACAAAACAAAACTAGTCATGTGTCAGTGATTATTGAAGCAAGAGTATGGATACAGGATGTTTTATTATACTAGTACCTACAGTTTTGTCTACATTTGAATGTTTCAATAATATTTTTTAAAAGGTTTATGGTTAAAGCAATAAGACATGTACGATTAAGAACAACATATTCCCATTTACATAAATCGATTATTTTTACATAAGTCCTTCCAAAACCTTATTTGATCAGAGATAACACCAAGGTCCATATGTGGAAGGAATCTATTTCCATGCTGCATTGTCCTTTAAAGCCATCATTGAAACACTGAAGCTCTACACCAATATTATGCTACTTTTACATAATGATATTAAGTATTTCCTTATTCACTTAAAAAAAGTATTGAATGCCTACTATGTACTAGATACCACGTGAAGAGCTCTGGCACCTGCCTGCAAGAAGTTCCCAGTCTAGCTTTTTTTCCCCATCTGTGTAAAAGCACAACCTCAAGTCAAAAATCAGAGAACTGTCCTTGATTCCTCTTTCCCTCAGTCACACAGCCAATGTGTTATCAGGTCCTGTCAACTCTACTTCCCCTGAAACCCCCACCTTTCCTCTTCTAGCCTTTGTTTCTACCATCTTCATTGCTATTTTCCTTATTTCTACCATTTACCATGATCTGTTTCCTGAGCACTACAGCAGTCTCTTCACTGGTATTTTCTGTCATTTCACTGTATTCCTGTCATTTGTCCTCCAAGAGTAATCTTTGAAAAATATACACCTGATAATGTAGGAACCCTCTTGTCTAAAAGTCTCTGATAGATTCCCATTGCATTCAGGTTGGGAATTATAGGATCTGGCCCCTTTTATCCAAACTCAAACCACTCTCCTCATTTACTCTGCTGCCGACCGGCCAACCTGAAGAAATGACGTGTGCTACATTCAGAAGCATTCCAGGTTGGCTAGGAAAAAAATACACCGGTTACTCTGTATGTTACATATTATCTTCCTGAGGAAATACAGCAGTGTGGAACCTGGCACTGGTGCCTTTTCTATTACCAGATTGCCATCAGTTCTCAGTGAATGTAGCTGACATTACGAATAAAATTAAATAATCATATAAAACTCCTCTATGCTCCTAGCAAGTAATTTGAAAGTATTTCAGACTTACATCGTCAACATTACACCCATCACATGAATGTGCTTACTATTTATTTGTATTTTATTATATCTTACTCAGCTTTAATGTATTTACATACTAATATCACATAAAAGTTTAAAGACTGGATAGGAAATTAAATGACAACCTCTAAGTGAAAACAGTAAACATAGACAAAAAGTCAAAAAAATAAGCTAACTAACCTAGAAAATTAGCATAATTTAATATTTAAGTTGCTATTTCTAAATTGCTTTTAAAGAAGAATATGCAACATGAATATACTTTATGAGTCAGAAGAAGGCTTCTGTGAAATCAAAAGTCTTTTAAAGCCCTAAATACAAATGTAAGACACTCCAGAAGGGAAATACATACTTGACATTCCTTCCTGACCCTGGTCTACATAATAGCAAGAATCAAAATAAATATCTTCCCAGGGATGTAACTTGTGTGTGATTGTGTAGCAGATGCTGGTGTTTTTCATGAAGATAGGAAACAGGAAGACAATCTCCTGCTGAAAGCTTGCTGCTCTGCAGATGCCTGGAGGGACCTACCTGGGGGTTGATGTTAAAGTTAGGAGTCATCTAGGAACAGCATGAGAACTCTCTTCTTGGGCAAAACGAGGACGCTTATTAAACCTTTCTCAGCTTGGTTGTCTTTGGGTTGCATATTTAGGCTAAGAGTATAATAAGATTATCATAATAATGTAACTATTTGGAAATAAGTCAGTAGGATGGGAGAACTTATCATGCACCAGACACTTAGATAGACATTTGACCTGGACCATCTATTTTCATCTTCACAACAATTCCATGACATAGATGTTGTTGTTATTATTATCTCAGCTTTATAGATGATATATAAAGTTGATATTATGTTGAATCCCTAGACGTGATTTAAGAACATCTTTAAACTGCTGTTCAAGGGAATGATCATTAACGTCTTTACACTCCAGTCACCTTTTGGGAAACTCTAATGAGTAATTACACTTTTTTTTTTTTGTTACTTAAGGAAAGCTGGTGGCAAGAGTGGCAGGAATAAGGAGAGTTAAAATTGATACACTATCTCTTTAGCAAGTGCATTCCATCACAAGATACAGCCATTAGTTCTATGTAAATGACTCCCAAGGAAGCTACTACCACCTTCAACTCCCCAAGCCCCCGTTTCTAACCCTACATTTCCAAATGCCCAAAAGACTCTCCGAGATATTTTTCTGCACATCTAATTCAATATTCTAAATTAGAATTCAAAATTTCCTCTTCCCATCCTACTTATCCTCCTGTGTGCCTGATTTTGATTAAAGAAACTGATATAGCTACAGGCACTCTGATTTGAAACATTTATTTTTAGCTTTTACCTTTTACTGCTCCCTTCATCTAATTAATCCATTGACAATCCTTCTAATAGTTAGCAACTGTTGTGGTTTGAATGTGTCCCCCAAAGTTCATGCATTAGAAATTTGATACCCAATGTGGAGGTGGGGCCTAATGGGAGGTGTTTGGGTCATGGGGTGGATCCCACGTGAATGGATGAATGCTGTTATCGCAGGAGTGAGTTTGTTAACACAGGAAAGGGTTCCTTATCAAAGGACACGTTCAGTCCTCTTAGTGCTCCACCTCCACCTTTGCCTTTCCACCTCTGCCTTGGGATGATGCAGAAAGAAGACCTCACCATATGCCAATGTCTTGGTCTTAGACTTTCCAGCCTCCAGAAATGTGAGAAATAAATTTCTATTCATTATAAATTACCCAGTCTCAGGTATTCTGTTTTAGCAGCATGAAACAGGCTAAGACGGCAACCATCTGTTCTTTCCTCTCCGTATGAGTAATTCTCATCAATGGAATGAGAGCAGAAGTGATATGGCAACATCCTGGCTAAGGCCTTCTTCACCCTCTCCTTCCTGTTCTGCTGGCTGGATGCACAGGATAACAAGGCCATAGATGATGGCAGCATCATTGGAAGAAAGGAACTTGAATTCTTGAATATTGCATAAAGGTGAGCCACCTGCTAATCAAGAACACATACCTCAGACTATTATAGATTCAGTCATTGTTTCTTTGGGGGACCTATTTGTTACCACAACCTCGCTCATCCTAATATACACACTTACTATGCATCAGGCATTGTGCTAAGCACTTTATATAAATTACTATTTAACCCTCACAATAACACGATAAGGAATATATTATTACTATTCCTCTTTTACAAAAAAAGACAGAACTGGAGTTTATATAGCTCAGAAAACTTTTGCAGCTTCACAGGTAAGTTTCAGAACCAGTATTCAACCCAGGATTACCTGATTCCAATGCATAGTTCTTAACTCACACTATATGACCTCTCTCTCCTATAAAAAATGAACTCCAGTAATTTTAAAAATTACAGTTGAAGTGCTATGGTTTCTCTATCTTTAACCCTTTTGAGAGATTTTTCCAACATTTTGGCTTATTGAGTCATTGAAAGTCTAGTTTACATGGAACACCCCTCACCCTGAGTAATGGCAGAAAGAATTAAAAGACTGAAATAACTTACATTTTGTTCAAGAAATATTTAAGGAACAGTGTTTACCAGGTGCTCCCACAGACATTGGGTACATAATTATGAAACAGAGACACTGGCAAAGAGATATGAGAGCACGGGATAAGAAGACTTAATACAGATATTAGTTGATCACAGCAATTCTGTGAGATGTCAAGAGTAAGCATTATTATCCCATTTTACTTAAGAGGAAATTGAGACATTTGGTTTAAGATTAGTCCGATCTCCTACAATGAGCTAAAGATGGGACCAGAAGTAGGACCCCCATCACCTGATCACAGACACTCCAAAGAATCTATTCTGAGCGGGGTGGGGATGAGGGGAGAGAGTGTTCATGACACACCGGCTGTATGGTTTTAAAAGAATCACTGCTGGAATGATCATAAGATATGTGTAAGATTTTCAGCCAAACGCTTCTGTTATTTCATAGGAAAAGACAAAGAGTGAAATTGCCTTTGGCGTGTAGTCACACAGAGAGTGGCAGAGATCTGCTTGCAAAGATGAGCTGTAAAGATCTTTCTGTATCACACAAAATAGAAGCCAGCCATGCAGGCAGTGGCCCCCAATTCCTGCTAACGTACTATAGCCATGGCTGAGTCACAGTATTTCATCCTGAGCTTCTAAGCACAGAGATCAATTTAAATAAACTCTCCATTCTTTTTTATTTGCTAGATTCCCAATGCACATTCTACTTCCAGAATGGGAAGGAATATCTAATACTCCCTCAGAGGGCTCTTTCTATTCTAAAATGTAACACATGCATGGCTGTGTTTCAGAAGTAATTGATTACCGGAGAGGATACATTCACAATTCAGTCACATTAGCTCCCTGCTTTTTTGGCTCCTTGGGGAAAAAAGTCATGTGACCAACGGATTTTATGCCTATCTGCAATGCAGACAAACATATTTGTATTTTTTAAAGCAAAACAAAATGACCTTCCTGAGAAATGTTCAAGGATCATTTGAAACGGACACAAATCTTTGCAACATTAATAGGCCAAGTAGTATTATAGACACTTCTAAACTAAATTTACTATTGTCCAGATAGCTGAAATGGAAAATGAAGATAAATATGTAGAAAGAATATCCTTTCATTACAAATACTTTTTATAAAGCCAATTATTCAGAGGCAGATACAACATCTATATGAATTTATTACTAAAGTAAAAGTCTGGCAAGTGAATTACATGGTATACACTCCTTGCTTTTTATCAAACTATAAAACAGATGGTGCTTTTCTTTTCCATGTAGAATCTCCTCAAGAGTGTCAAAATAAAAAATAACTGTTTTTTATTTACTTTTCATAACAAGTTTTTTTTATTTAGAACTTTGCTGTTGGTTTATAATTATTTTTTCAAAATTCAATTACAAAAAAATAAATACCAGTGTTTCTCAACCTTAACACTATTGACATTTGGGGCTGGAAAATTCTTTATCATGTGTCATAGTGGCGGGGGGTGGTGGTCAGGGGGCTGTCTCATTATGCATTGTGGGATGTTAGCAGCATTACTGATGTCTACCAACTAGATGCCAATAGTATCCTCCACCACTTGTGACTTGAAACAATCCAGAATATCTTCAGATATTGCTATATATGCCATTGGCATATGCTGATGGTGCTATGGAACTCAATGCAGTTTTATTGCACAGCACTGGACATGCAGTAATCCATCATGCAGTAAAAAAAATGCACCCAAGAAATGCTTTTGGCTACCCAGCTTTTCTAATCCGTTTGCAATAGTTTGGAATTGTATGCATGCGAATGTGGGACCTGGGGCCCTTTGAGTGAGGAGCAGGTCTTACATTGAAGAGAATATGTTTAGACAAATTATTATTTATCCCGTGTGTTCTCCGTAGGCCTGGGGTCCAATTTAGTCCCGGCCACATCCAAGAGCACTGTGAAAATGTCTAGATTTTGGAATATCTTTGACTCCTTCTTGGTTCAAAGCTATCTAGGGAGACTAATCTGCACTAAACTCAGGCTTTTCAGATATTCCCTGAAAGGGTCTGACATGGCCTCAGTGACTCTACTCTTGAGTGATTCCTTCATAAACATATACTGAAATGAAACTATGGTTATGAAAAAAAATGAGGCTCAAAATACTTAAGATTCAGAGTGTCCTGGACTTCTTATTGGCTTACTGATTCATCATTTATCAAATGAGTGCATCCCATGTGCCAGACATGGTTCTAGGCACAGCAGACACAAAAATGAGTAGGATCCCTCCTGCCTCAGGTGGATGGATCTGGTGTATGGAAAATAAGGAACACTGTCATCTATCAAGGCCCTAAATGGAGCCTCACATAATGCTAATAAAGTCCAGAATAAGTAGTATCATCCACATTCTTAAAACAAGGAACTAACATTCAGAGTTAAGTAATTTGCTCAATTTTACAGAGCTAAGAAGTGTCAGAGCTCATATTTGAAGCCATCTCTGCCTGAATCAAAAATGCATGGAGGAGTTAATTCTGTCTTGAAGAGTAAGAGGTATCTTCTCAGAGGAGTGGGTATCTACACCAAATCCTGAAAGATAAATAGGAATTATCACTTTTTCATTTCCTGTTGACTCATTCAAATGGTCAATATTCAAAGATATTGAAGGGCAGCCATATCTGCAGGCTCTGTGCTGAGAGTTAGGAGGTAAAGGCAGTACTTCTCTAAGTGGGGTCCCTGTCCCAGCAGCATCAGCATCAGTAGGAAATTTTCAGAAATGCAAATTTTAGGTCCTATCCCAGGCTTTATGAATCAAATGCTCTGGGGATGAAGCCTGGAAATTTGTGTTTAACAAGCCCTTCAGATATTATGAAATGTGATATAAAGTTTGAGGTGTACTGGTCAATTCATTATGTAATAATTTAATAGATAAATAAATTTGAAATTAATGTTGTAAGGCAGAGCTTTCTAACAGATGCTCTGTGAGTGGGTTACAGACATGCCAAGATCTTGATTCAACTCAGCCCCCCTGGCCACTTGTGGGCTTGGGGTAGTTAAAGCCCCAGCTTGTTACTTCCAGCTATAAGAAGCCTCATTCATATATTCCAAAATGCTAAAAGAAAATATTCATTTCCATAAGTCCCTCAGTGTGAAAAAGTTTGGGAAGCTCTAGTGTAGACAGTAAGTGCTGTCAAATTTCAAAAGAGATAGAAAACATTTTGGATTTTGGATTGGATTAACTGAAAAGATGAAGTGTGAAAGGGCCTTCAACCTGTCACGTTCTTCTCATAGTGACTACTCACATTTTCTCTTTTCTCTTTAATCCCACTACTCCCACTCAGGTATTGGCCCTGTCTTCAGTTTCTGAAAAAAAGTTGAGTCTTTCCCTTATGATGAAGAAAGTTTTTTTAGGAATTAGAAAGAATAGACACAAAAAATCTATTTTAGATAGATTGCAAATATAAATGTGAAAAGTAAAATAATAATATTTTTAGAGAAAATATAAAAGAACATCTTCATGACCTTGAAGAAGACAAGCTTTCTTCAACAGGACACAAAAGGTACTCACCATAAAACAAAAACAAATTGGTAGATTGTACTACATTACAATTAAAAACCTCTGTTCATCAAAAGATACGAAGAGTGAAAAATCAGTCCATAGATGAAGAACATACATACATACATTTTTATATGTGTTTGAAAAAAATTGCCATATATCCTACACATCAAAAGAAAAATACAGACCCAGTAAAAGTGGGCAAAATCCTTGAAGACACACAAAGAGGATAGCCAAATGGCCAATAAACGTGTGAAATAATGTTCATTATGGCTGGTCAGTAGGGGAGTGGAAATTAAAACCACAATGTGATACCATTACACACCAAACAGAATGACTAAAATTAAAAAGAAGGACAATAGCAACCAAATTTCAGTGAAGTGTAAGTGCAAATTGGTACAACCACCAGTAAAAATTGTTTGGTGGTATTGAATATGTGGATGCTATGACCTAACAACGCCACTCCTAGGTGGACCCAGAAATGCATACCTACATGTACCAAAGACAATACTAAAATGCTGCTAGTATCTCTCTTTGTAATAGCCCCAAATTAGAAACTACAAACATCCATCTACAGTAGAATGGATAAATAAATCATGGTGTACTCACACAATGGAATATTATATAACAATGAAAATGAATGAGCCATGGCTCACACAATAGTTTAATTTCATAAAAATAATGCTGAGTGAAAGAAGTTGACACAAAAGAATGCATACTATATGATTCCATTTATTTAAAGAATAAAAAGATGAAAAATGAATCTGTGTTATTAGAAGTTGGAGAATGTGAATGACATGGTCCAAGAATTCCATTTTGACTAAAAGGAAAGAATTTCCTAGAGAAATGACTGGTTTCACATCTGGAGCAGAAAATGTTTATCATGAGCCTGAAGGGACTTCTTACATTTTGAAAGCCAGGAAGCTATCAAAAATTACTGGGGCCGGCTGGGCGTGGTGGCTCACGCCTGTAATCCTAGCACTCTGGGAGGCCAAGGCGGGTGGATCGCTCAAGGTCAGGAGTTCGAAACCAGCCTGAGCAAGAGTGAGACCCTGTCTCTACTGAAGATAGAAAGAAATTAATTGGTCAACTAAGAATATGTAGAAAAAATTAGCCGGGCATGGTGGCACATGCCTATAGTCCCAGCTACTTGGGAGGCTGAGGCAGAAGGATCGCTTGAGCCCAGGAGTGTGAGGTTGCTGTGAGCTAGGCTGATGCCACGGCACTCTAGCCCGGGCAACAGAGTGAAACTTTGTCTCAAAAAAAAAAAAAAAAAAATTACTGGGGTCATGTAGCTTTTGATTAATTAGGATCATTACTGACCAAAGATGGGAAGATTTGAGAAAAAAGAAAAAGCATACTAGTAGCAGTGTCTTAAAGCATATGAAATATGTTTACATACATGAGTTCTTAATGACATTAAAAACAAACAAAACGAACAAACAAACAAAACCTCAACAACTAATAGTTCATCACTGGAGGATCCTGGTGGCAAAGTCATTATTTTGAAAAGTGGTAAATGAAAAGAAAGAATCAAGCATTAATCTTGACTTTTCTATACGAATTGTGCCAAGACATGTCCAAATAATAGAGAAGTTAATGAAGACAGAATCATTAACTACAACATACTAATGATTAATTCAAATATACTTCACTAATTCCCTATATCACCATTTGTTATCCCTAAGGAAATAATGGATCTAAGCATTGATTAATTCTAGTCATTAACGACACACAAAAAAAGAGAGAACTAGATATTAGATGGCTCCTAATGGAAAATGACAACACCATCTATCAAATAGTTTTACCAAAAAATACTGAACTAAATCTATTTGTGCTTCTAGATCCAACTACCAATTTACAGAAATACAGAGGACAAAGGAACATGTTAAATGCAATCATCAAAGTCCAGTCTGTGTGAAACTTTATAGAATACACAATCCAATTTTTTCAATAAATAATTTGGCAAGGAAAAATAAAAGAGAGTGATTGAGATTGACAGAGAAAGAGAGAGGGAGGGAGAGAGAGAGAAAAGTAGAATCCATAAATTAAAAGACTTATAAGTCAGCCAGTTCTAATGTGTGGACTTTATTTGGATTTTGATTTAAAAACAAACTTTAAAAAATCTGAATTGGAAATATAAGCACTGACTAGATATTTGATGACACTAAAAATTATTGATAATTTTAAGTGTGATAATGATATTGCGGTTATGTTTTTAAAATGTCCTTATCTATTAGAAATAGATACTAAAATTTTATTGATGAATTGACCAATGACTGGAATTTTCTTCAAAATAATATAAGTAGGGGTAGTGTGGATGGAAGTGTAGTAGATGAAACAGGATTGGCATGAGGCAATAACTGTGAAAGCTACATAGTGGGTACATGAGGGCTCATTGCTATTAAATATGTTTGAAATTTTTCACAATAAAAAAGTAAAAACCCATTAACAAGCTTGTTTTTAACAGTTTCAAGTTGTTCCTTTTCTTCTTGAAATCCGTTTCACTTGCTTATCAGTATTTTATCCTAATGTAATAGAGATCATTAAAAAGCCTTTTACTGATCACCCATTTATATATTTGCAACAACAATAAGTATATAAAGGTAGATTTTCAATTAAAAAATTTTTCTATAGTGATTTGGCTCTAAGGGTTAAAAATTTCTTCTGGGTTTAATAATTACAATTATTAATAATATATAATTGATTAAAATTAAAAAATAAACATGTCAAATATTGATAAATAATTATCAAAGAGGAAAATAAAGTTTTATTTAAATGCACCATTTAATGTGATGAGTTAGGAAAGTTTATGGAGATGTGATTAAGAGAGGTATCATGTTTAAAACTATTCTTTTGTTTCATACAGCAGAAAAATATATAGAATGCAAATAGGATCCAACATGAAGATTGAAGTTTGAAGTCTAGCCATAATCTAACAAAGAACATTTTCAGAAAAAATCCTCAGACTAGTTTGTATTTTTTAAAATTTCTTTACCTATTTCCCTTTCTTTTCCTTTCCTTTCCCCCTCCTCCTTCCCTCCCTACCTCCCTCTCTCTCTCTCTTTCTTTCTTTCATTCTTTAATTCTTTCACTCTTTCTTTTTGTTTTTTTTTTTTGGAATTAAGCAGATAGGAGAGAAGCAGAAAATCAGATTGGATAGGAGGAAAGGGAATGATAACCTTTATCCTGACTAAAGGACATGCATGGATCTGGGGACACCCTTGACCACCATCTTGATTACAGTCTGGATTTGAATTAGATATTATAAAACCTTCAGTCTGCATTTCCTTATAGAACTGCTCCTGACAAGAAAGCCACTAGATTCTAAAGTGAGTCAAGGTTGCCAAGTCTTTGGAGTTAGTTGGAAGACTTATTGATGATCTAGAATCAACCAGAACCACCTAGAGAACCTTTAAGATAATGAAATTTGGAATGAGTTATAACTGAGAATGAAAATCTAGAACAGCTATGGATCTCCTAAGACTGTTTGGTCCAAATCTACCATTGTAGGTAGCCTCAGAAGCCAATCTAAATTAGAACATGACAGATAAATTTAGTGCCCAGACCATATAAATAAAATCCATAAAGAAAGAAGAAGAAAATTAGGACTTGAAAATAATTGATAATTTTCACCGTATCTCAGGATGTTTAAAAATTACTAGAAATCATGGCTACATTGAAAAGTTTATGATTTTCCTTAGAAAAATAAAGTGAAATGAGACATTTACCTAAATAAAAGTCATTCTTAGTGTTTTAGACTTACATAAAATATAAAAATTATTACTAAAAATATTTCAATGTGGCAGGTTCAGTATTTCACATAAAATTCAGATACAGTCATTTCCAAGTGTGGTAGCAGGAGTTAGAAACCAAGACATAAAGCTAAGATTATTTCACAGTATAATACTTCAGGATCTAAATTTATGCTCAATTTCAAAGTCTTAGATCACCTAAATCTCCAAATGTCAATTTAAAGAGACACTTTCATCCAACCATTCATAACCTTTAAGACTACCAACTAATATTTGAGACAACTAAAATAAGCAAACCACTGGAATACAGGAAGAAGAAAATGGCAGATTCACACACTGAGGAACAGATCTCTATTTTTTAAAATCAATTATAAGATATTTGTAAATTAAGCCTAAGTATATTTTCCCCAAAATTCCTACTTGGTAAATTGCGAATGCAATTAGTAGCAATGCATTCAGGTTGACTTAAAGTAAATGAATGTCAAAAATAAGCATATGATTAATAATTTTATTACTGTTTAGTTCTTCTGAAACTCAAAGTCATTTTTAATTACCAAAGTGAAATGATCCATGATGTTACAAAAAGCTTTCAAGAGAGACCAGTTCAAAGTATAAAACATATTTTTTTTGAAAATATTTCTGACTTTCAAAAATGCTCCAAGAAATTAGAAAATTATGTTAGTATGCATAACATATTAACAATATTTAGTCCTTAAACTTTAAAAAATGCTTTGCTGGCACAAATTCATTAGAAAAGAAATAAGAATTAATGTTGTGAAAAGAGAACAACATAGATTATAAAAGAATTTCCAGCCCTGGAAATGTCCTTGTGCTATATGAAGATAATTGTGGAAATGGCTGGGTCTCACTAATCTCCTGAAAAAGACCTCAGAAATTGCTCCTCCAAGGGAACAGAATCCCATTATTCATTTCAAACAAGATTAAAGGATATGCAATCCCTTTGAATTATATGAATGTCCAATACTATAAGGTACTATTATTGTTAGTACTAGAAGTTGAATTATCATACAACCTTACAATTTCAAATTACTACAGGGGTAAAGAAAGACCATGCAGAGATGCAAGAAGGAAACAAGAGTTAGAATGGACTAAAATAAGATGAATTAATTATCAGGTGAATTGGAGATAGCCAGAATGTAGAATGCAGAAAGTGTGCAATTCAGAGTGCTGAAGATGAGCACTATTCACTGCAGACCCTCGACTTTACTGTTTATCAATCATAGCCAAATTGCTCCTAAATGATTTTACCACATTTTGGAATCAGCCTGGACCTAGAGCAGCCCTAAGGAAAGAAGTAGATTGGAGTTATTTCTTGGGATTTGGACCCAGAGATGCCTAAAGTGCCCTCAAGGGTCACTAATAGAAGGTGATTAGGCTTCTCCGTGTAAATATGGCTGCCAAGCAACAAATGTAAAGGAGCTAAGGAAGGACCCAGAAGAGGGCAGCTGCTCTGTTGGAAGCTTCAAATTCTTTCTTTCCTACATAATAATATAGTAGTTCCCTTTATCCATGGGGCTATGTTCCAAGACCTTCAGTGAATGCCTGAAACCACAGACAGTATATATGGACTATGTTTTTTCCTATTTATACATACGTCTGATAAATTTTAATTTATAACTTAGGTACAATAAGAGATTAACAATACCTAATAATAAAATAGAATAATTATAACAACATACTGTGATAAAAGTTATGTGAATGTGGTCTCTCTCTAAATATCTTATTGTATTATAACATGTCTAACGAAAACCGCAGACAAGTGGGGACTACTGTACTCCTTCCATCTTTCCTTGTCCATGCTTGTTTCCAGGTATGTAATTTGCATGGCTTATGTCCTCTGCCATTCTGCTTACTGACACACTTCTTTACCTCATCAAGGCCACTCCCCTCCCCCACCAACTCCTCCTCCAAAACACAAGCTCCTGCACTTGAACACTGCCTGCTTCTTCCTGCCAGAAAGAAAAGCAATGCATTCAGAACAGTAGCTCCACGGTGACCTTTTGTGTTTTTATGACTTT
This sequence comes from Lepilemur ruficaudatus, assembly GCA_963574885.1. Taxonomy (NCBI): domain Eukaryota; kingdom Metazoa; phylum Chordata; class Mammalia; order Primates; family Lepilemuridae; genus Lepilemur; species Lepilemur ruficaudatus. The sequence continues at coordinate 3,762 of CAUYRT010050908.1, read as the reverse complement.
TATGACGTAGGGTAAACAGTTTATCTTTGACCTTTGAAAGATTTCCTCTGTGATGGGTTGCGCTGCCTGCAATATTGCACTGTTGAAAACATGCTGTTTTCTATGGGAGAACCAGTTACTTAAGCAAAAGCATTTTTTCTGGATTTACCATCGCCTGGAGTAACCATTTATTATTAAAACAATGACCTTTTAGAAAGTGTAGTATCTGTCTCTGTCATATTGTTTTAGCACTCCTAAGCTCTGTGACCTTGGGCAACTTAACTTCCCTAAGCCTTGGTTTCTCATCTGGAAAATTCAGACTTTACTAGCCCCCATGCCATAGAGTTGTGGAGATCCAGTGAAATAATCTATGTAAATCTTTTAGCACTGTCCTGGCACAAACTAAGGGAAATCTTAACAGCTGCTGATACTGTTGCTGTTGTTGCTATTGTTGTTGATTTTCTTGTTATTATGATTATACATAGTATAGACATGTTTTTCATTGTTCCTAGGCTCTAGTTAGTGCAATTTTCATAGTTATCATTTCATACACACACGGAAAATAATCCAAATGTTAAAAATATATAAAGTGGCTGGGCATGGTGGCTCACACCTGTAATCTCAGCACTTTGGGAGGCTGAGGCAGGAGAAATGCCTGAGCTCAGGAGTTTGAGACCAGCCTGAGCAAGAGTGAGATCCCATCTCTACTAAAAACAGAAAAATCAGCCTGGTTCTGTTGCACGGGCCCGTAGTTCCAGTTACTCAGGAGGCTGAGGCAGGAGGATCACTTGAGCCCAGGAGCTTGAGGTTGCAGTGAGCTATGATGATGCTACTGCACTCTAGCCTGGGCAACAGAGTGAGACTCTGCCTTAAAAAAAAAAATACATATATATATATATATATATATATATATAAAGTTTCTTTGGCTGTATGCATTATAGATAAAGGGAGACAGTAGTATATTTTAAGTAGTCCACGAAAAGGAAAGAAAGGAGTAAAGTTTCAGAATGTTGACATAGGGTAAAGGCTCTAAAAGAGAGAGTGAAATTCCTAAGACCGAGGGCTAGGGGCAGGAGCATGCTGTGAGAGGTCTGCTGAGATGCTGGTGCACTAATGTCACTAGAATGCTTTTACTTGGGGACCTTCTTAATACTTCCTTGCTCAGAAATGTTGCAATGTCCTTACCCTTTTTAATACTCAAGAGCCATCAAGATCCATATTCCTCTCAATGAATTGCTTGGTTTGCCCCACCACAGCCATGTTCCTCAATCTTGTTTTCTATTTTCATCATCATCCACAAACTTGTCCAAGCTTATACTTACAATATGGTGTGCTATTCACCTGACACTGCTTCACCTTTTTACGGCCCATCACTCTACTGAAAATATTCACTTCATGCCCTCCTCAATCTCACATAAAATCAACCACCAAACCCAATTACTTCTATGTCTGCAATGTCTTATTTCCAATACATGGCTCTTCATTCCTCAAAAACTTTCAATGGACCCCAGTTGCTGTTAGAGAATAGAATGAAAATTCTTTAGAATAAGATCAAAAGATCACCACTACTAGGCAACAATCTTTTAGACTTCAATCCCCATTGTCTTCCTTCATGAAGTCTTTGCTTTTTCTTCTACTAGCCATTTCCTGATAACACAAACACTTCCAATCTTTTGAATCTCTGCTCATGATGTCGCCTCAAACTGGAATATTCTTGCCTTTTTTCCAATCTACTGAAATCCTCTCTTATCTTCCAAGTTCAAATACCACCTTCTCTCTATAGTCTTCTTTGATACTCACAGAAAAATCCCTCTTTATACTGTGATCATTTAACACTTCTTTAAAGCATTTAGGTCATGTTTACTTAGCCTGTTCCTTACCTGGATTTCAGACTCATATTTCATTGCCCAATAATCATCTCCATTGTGTCACCTCTTCAGTCCCTCAAATTCAAGACACTCAAGTTGAACACATCCCTGCTGACTGGATTTGGCCTTCCTACTGTGCCCCCAGTCACAGAGAATGCTGAGTGTCAGCCTCGATTCTTCCATCTCCTTCTAATCTCGCATCTGCCTAATTGATTCTACCTTCTAAATATCTTTCTAATATATTCACATCTCTCCCTCCACTATGAACAAACTAGTTCAAACCAGCCAATTTTATTGTTAGTTTTCTTCCTCTGGTCAATGATTAATCATTTGATTAGAATTGCTAATAAAAAAAATGACCAAGTCTCAGTTTAGAAAAATAAACATCAAGTTGTATAATACATATGCAGTCACTAGCCTTTAATAGTTTTCTCTTTGCTTTAAGCTTCCATAAGGCAATTCACTTTAATAAAGCCTTTGGGGAGTTACAGCTTGGTAAACCAAACTAAAAATTCATTTAGTGGTTCAATATTCAGACATTTGTCTACATATTTATAATAAGACATCATATTATTGTTCATTTTCTTTCTCTGACCAATTATTAATAAATCATTTAGAGAAGTTAAATGTTACTTTTTTGTGTTTCAACTCCAATCAAGAAAAAACAGACTACAGACATCCGAAGACAATTTACCTATTAAAACCTCCCTTTACACTTTCTTTAATGTATTTAAATTAGAATTTGGTTGAAAGTATGAAGTAATTTACTTATTCCACTTCTAGGGCCAAAACTAAATGTGCTGATTTTATTAATCTGAATAATGGTGCTTTTGCATTTAAAAAGCTCATGAAACAGCCATGGGTCATGGGGCTAATCACTTCCACTTACTTTCCTTTCTTCTTTCTTCCCATTTTGCTAGTTCCCATTATTTGCACAAGGACTCTCAGAGAATTATCAGACCAGAAATGTAACCTATTGCATTTCTCCTTCTTTAGGGGGTAAAAATCATTTTTGAGGTCATTCTGAAAATTGGAACATTGCTGAAAAGAAAAAAAATCAAATGAATCAATAACCTTGAGCTTAAGGAAGAACTTTGTGTTAAGCAAGGAATAGATGTGACATAAAGTAACAATATTGCTCATTAAACACATTATTTTAAACTTTCAAATAACTTATATAATTTGAACATAATTTCCTCTGATACCATTATAAATTGACTTTAATGACAATAGTTTGCAATCTTATTTCAAAAGTCTGCTTTTGTTTTAAGGAATTCCACATGCTTATTTTGCTCTGGGGAAATTCATTTGAAATTGTACATTGAAGGATGATAGTAGGTATTCACTATGCTATCTGGCCACGTGACATGCTTATGACCTGACAAGGGATTCACCAGTGGCAGATGGGTAGCCTGTTTGGAGTAAAGACTAAAATGCAAGTTCTGTGCTGAGCTCAGCTGATGAAAGGGGAAGAGATCTTGGGAAAATGCCAGATATGAAATGGAAAACATTTCTCCATTGGATTCTTAGTGGCTGGTACCATAGTAAGCACTCAACAAATATTTTTATATAAATTAATGAGAGAGGGCTCAGTTACCTTAGGAGACATTAACTTAAGATCAAAAACAATAATGACTTGATTGCCCAAGATCTGAGGAATCCAGTAGGAAAAGAAATCCCAAAAAATTTATTAGGAAAGGACACATTCTAATGTGGAGAAATTTTAGGTTTTTTTCTCTTTCCTTTCTTTCTTTCTCCTTTTTTTTTTTTTTTTTGACAGAATCTCATTTTGTCGCCCTATCTAGAGTGCCGTGGCGTCCGCCTAGCTCATTGCAACTTCAAGCTCCTGGACTCAAGTGATCCTCTTGCCTCAACCTCTCAAGTATCTGGGACTACAGGCATGCACCACGCCCAG